>JARACY010004147.1:0-28503 GCA_029255725.1 Scrobipalpa atriplicella | reverse complement strand
TGTAGTGACAGGTTGTCAGCCCTAATCGCCTTAAATCTGCAATATACTGAAACCCGTGCGAAACGACCTTAGCTGCGTTTTTACAGCATGCCCGGGTGGAGATGCAGCTGGCATATTATGTATGTAATCGCAAGACACTTTACAATATTGTTCTCATGACAACAAAAAACATTTAAAGTAACAAATCCATTGTTGATCGGGTTGGATTTATAACCACGGTTTTTGCGCAATAAAAATAAAAAGGAAAATACACAAAATTAATACATCAAATGTTACCAAAGCCATAAGGGAAAGCCGATAAGATAAAAAAAAACTAATTCATTAACTTGCCTAAATTAATTAAATTATTCATCGTCAAATTTTTCCTATTTTATTGGTAGGTAGATTAGGTACCTAATAGATATTTCATGTTTTTGAGTTTTTGTCCTGACTGACAATGAGACAAATATTATGAAGATCTTATAGTAGGAGAGGAAAGAGGATCCATTATTATTGTACCGCACAAGGAGAATAAGTTTGATAACCTATGGAGTGAGTACCTGAGGTACGTACTCATAAACATTAGCCATTTTTTTAATCCCGATTACGGATCTTGATTGGATTGTCCCAATATTTCTGTCAGTAAAGTATGTGTCAGTACCGTGCTCGCTTATTTTCTAAGACATTGATTGGGTTATTTATCAGTTGCATTGAGTCATAATTGCGTCAGCCAATAGCAGCCGGAAAATTTTACCTCCCCCACGAAAAAAATATGAATGCTCACTCCATAGGTTAAGTCTTCCTTGATATGCCTATTTTATTTATTTACTCAATTGCCCGGTGTTTCCTTTCAGGTGTGCTGCGCTCGGCCTGAGACTGTTCGTTGGGTGGAATGCAGGGACGGGGCTGTGCCTCCGAAAGCCGTTCCTGCTGGTCACACATCTGCTGGTGAAACCCTCTACGTGGGCAGGGCCAAGCAAGGGGGCTCTTTGACTCCTGGAAAGGTATGTAGCAATTCGGGCCACATGAACACCTGAATTTCGGCATTATACCACTCCCCACTATTTCCAAGTGTCTGTTGACAAAGACTACACGGAGGGATGTCTCAAACAATATTATAATTGCACTGAAAAAAATAAATTGGTAACATTCATTAAGGAACTTGTTTATATACGAGCACATAAAGTAATATGACTGAGACGATAAAGTTAATGTTAAGGTCAATGATTCTGTTGATTGAAATTATAAGGAACTTAGGAGTGGTTATCAAGCAACTTGATTAATTTTAAGAAGTTATTTACAAAACTTAGCTACTTGCACTGACTTAGTTCCAGAGTGGACTCAAGTCAAGTCTAGTTGTGGTAAATCTGACTAAAACTGTTTTGTCATATGGTTTCATGTATCTATTCATATGGAACGCTGCAAGTCGCAGCCCATTCCCTGGATTTATCCCTTATTATAAATTAACAAATATCAACTTTGTGGGAATCAAACCCAGGACCTCCAGATCGAGAGCCCATGGATCGGACCACTAGACACGGAGGCAGTTAATCTTTAGTGACAGAGTCACGTAGACCACACCAAACCAATCAGAGCGAACTACGTCACAAAACGTAATAAAGTAATATCACAGACTATACAGGGTGTGAATTTAATTGCGTGCCATAGTGCGCAGATCGCGTAGATACCTCAACCTACCTCTCCAATCAGAGCGCACTACGGCTCGTATTTATAAAGCGATCTCAAGATTGAGAGCAATATTGAGTGCGGATTTGACCGGTAATTTTGTACTTGGAATGACATTTCTGATACGAACTCAAACTCGCTGGACACTCTTGAGAGCTGATTATAAATACGGGCCTGCATCACAGAATATAATAAAAGGTGTTAAAATTATTTCAGTAACGATAAAGGAGCGCATATAAAATATTTTGTAATTCCTATTATAATATTCTGTGGTAATTCCGTATTTTTTTTTTTACTTCTCCATATAAACTGTCTGATAAAAGGAAATAAGAAGATAAAATACAATTTAAATTAACTAAAGGAATAAAGGAGAAGGTAAATAAGTAATTGGTCAGAGTGTCATCTTACCCTAACACACTGTATTGAAATAGATAACATTAATACAAATTATAGTTGATAATGCGACTACTTTTTAATTTAAATGTCGTCCTTGGCATTGTTTACTTCATAGTTATTATAACTTAAAGAAAAATAAACAAAGATAAAAAATACTATTTATAATAAAATAACTTACCTTGCGACATTTTTCTCACAAAACAAAAACTCGATATTATTCAAAAATATAGTTGAAAATGCACTGAGCGCAACTCGGTTACTGAAGTACGGATGCGTGCAGTACGCATCTTATACCATGAATAATGACGTCACAAGAAGAACATTCTGGATCCAGATCCAGACTTTGATCCACCACTCGTGCTATTTCACCAGGATTTCATCTTCGAGAATGTTTTACACATGTGGGAAAGAGGCATACATAATCGGCGTGTTTCAAATAAAATCTGGACCACATTTATGGGGGTTTCCCCGGACAATGTGATCAGCGTTTCCATTTGGCACTTCCAGAAAGTCTTAAATGATGCCGATTCTGTCGTACACACAAATTATTTAAGTTTGGTCCTTTAATTTTCTAAAATTTTAATAAAACAAGAGGTAGATTAAGTAACAGCTGATTAATTAATTATCTTGTTTAATGGCTTTTGGTGTAGTCACAATTCTGCCAATGTCACGTAAGTTATTGATAAATTATATAAATAAGGGAGAGTCTAATATTGAGACACGTCGAGTCAAAGATACCCTTCTCCTTCAAGAGAAAGGTACAGACTCAGTAACAGCTGATATTAATCCTGTCACACTGACGTTGTAACCTAAAATTACGCAAAAATGGATTTGATAGGATTAGGTAAAATTAGCTGTTGTAGTTCTGTCTCTCCTGACCTGTCGTTCTGTTTATTTCATGCTGGACTGGGAGTGATAGAAAAACATAGAATGTGCCAGCTGCATCTCCTCCCGTGCATGCTGCAAGAATCAGCTAAGGTAATCGAGGAATCAGTGTATTGCAATTTAGGCGATGGACTGACAACCCGTCACTATAGCAATATACTATTTATAATCATCATCTGTATTAACCCTCAAAACTTGTCAGACGTGGCGAAACGACCTATATTTATGTCGTTTTTTCTCTGCCTACCCCATTAGGGATAAAGGCGTGATTTTATGTATGTATGTATGTAGTTCTGTCTCTCTTTTTGTTTAGGTTTAAGAAAGTGACACAGGATTTAAATATTTTAAGTTGTGTCTACAACCCAAAGTGTTCTAAAAGTTTTCTTATAAATCTATTTCAAAATAAATTATTTGACTTTGACTTCGAATCGGCACAAATGTATAAATTAGACGTTGAGTTGATAGGTAGATGAATAGAATGTTTTTACAGGGAAATCCCTAACAATGATAATCAATTAGTGTTACCATTTTTAGGAGATTCTACTATTTTGGTAGGATATACTTTTGTAAAAATAAAACGAAAAGGTATTATTGAAGAAGAAACTGTCAAGAACGTGTCAGATACGTTATCTCATCGGTAGTTTTTGGCTAGTGGATCTCTGCACCTCCAAACTGCGGCAAATTAAAAAAAAATAAGTTGGCGTCACCTGTGGGCGTCACTGTCTTATGCTTATGCGAAAAAAGTTCACTGACAGATCGATCATGTTCTGCTAAAATAACTGAGTAAAATAACAAAAATAATTGCCAACTCACATTTTCTACAAAATGACAGATGCACGGTTGCACCTAGTCTTAATCTAGTAGTTTCATTCATTCCATAGTTTATGTATGTTATAGACCTATTTCCGTCAATTCACATTGACGTAACATGCTCTCCCTCTTCAGTAACAAAAAAAATAGAGTCAGAAATCATAATTATATTTTCATCGTGCTTTTCAGTTTTTATTTTAAATGCTTATTTATAGGTAGTAGGGTTCTTTGTAAATCTTAGCTATTAAATCGTAAAGAGAAGGAAAATAAAAAAAAATGTTTATGAAAATAAGTTTATTCAGAAGGTTATCAAAAATGCTTTACTTACTTGGAATAATACGGAAATATTGTAGTATAATTATCAAAATCAGACCCTAAATATAGTGGAGTAGGTACCTATATTATTGTCTCACTACTGATTCTTAAAAAATATTGTTACATTCACCATTATACCTATATACCTAGTTTATATTAAGGTATTTTCTTACAAACAATGGAAACTGTAGAGATTATTTGTCAGACTAAACTAGATCTGTTTACTAATTAAATTCCTAACTTAATAATTCTCATTACATACAATTCAATAAAAAACTACACAATTCCAAAGTTACAACAATAACATAATGAGGTAAAACTTCATTTTATAGTAAAACTGTAGTATAACACAGTAAATTGTCTATACAGAGTGTAAAAAAAGGACTGCGTACCTTTATACCACATGTTCCAATAATAAAAATGATAACAAACAACTTTTCTAAAGCATAAAAATTTCATCATGAAAAAAATTTGCCTTCTTCGTACAAAATTTTAGAAAAGATAAAAAAAATCATGTTAAATATTTTGTGTTTTAAGATAGTTGTTTGGTATCATTAGTACAACATGTGGTTTAAAAGTACGTAGTACTTTTTACACTTTGTAGAATATGCAGTTTTAAAATCTGTGACAATGGTCTTTAAAAACTTTTGAATTAATGTCGCAAATTAAGCTGTACAGAGCACCTCGTAGACTTTGTGCGGATGTTCCTTGCCAGCAAACGAGATGTACATAGCCTTGTGGGACGGGTGTACCTGGATGAAAATATAATTTACGTTAGATTACCTTTCAAACTGATATTCAATGTCGATATAAATAACTGAGGACTTGGTGGAAAAAATACCTTGATTCTAGTACAATATTCAGATGAATAGATACATGAAACCATATGACAAAACAGTTTTAGTCAGATTTACCACAACTAGACTTGACTTGAGTCCACTCTGGAACTAAGTCAGTGCAAGTAGCTAAGTTTTGTAAATAACTTCTTAAAATTAATCAAGTTGCTTGATAACCACTCCTAAGTTCCTTATAATTTCAATCAACAGAATCATTGACCTTAACATTAACTTTATCGTCTCAGTCATATTACTTTATGTGCTCGTATATAAACAAGTTCCTTAATGAATGTTACCAATTTATTTTTTTCAGTGCAATTATAATATTGTTTGAGACATCCCTCCGTGTAGTCTTTGTCAACAGACACTTGGAAATAGTGGGGAGTGGTATAATGCCGAAATTCAGGTGTTCATGTGGCCCGAATTGCTACATACCTTTCCAGGAGTCAAAGAGCCCCCTTGCTTGGCCCTGCCCACGTAGAGGGTTTCACCAGCAGATGTGTGACCAGCAGGAACGGCTTTCGGAGGCACAGCCCCGTCCCTGCATTCCACCCAACGAACAGTCTCAGGCCGAGCGCAGCACACCTGAAAGGAAACACCGGGCAATTGAGTAAATAAATAAAATAGGCATATCAAGGAAGACTTAACCTATGGAGTGAGCATTCATATTTTTTTCGTGGGGGAGGTAAAATTTTCCGGCTGCTATTGGCTGACGCAATTATGACTCAATGCAACTGATAAATAACCCAATCAATGTCTTAGAAAATAAGCGAGCACGGTACTGACACATACTTTACTGACAGAAATATTGGGACAATCCAATCAAGATCCGTAATCGGGATTAAAAAAATGGCTAATGTTTATGAGTACGTACCTCAGGTACTCACTCCATAGGTTATCAAACTTATTCTCCTTGTGCGGTACAATAATAATGGATCCTCTTTCCTCTCCTACTATAAGATCTTCATAATATTTGTCTCATTGTCAGTCAGACAAAAACTCAAAAACATGAAATATCTATTAGGTACCTAATCTACCTACCAATAAAATAGGAAAAATTTGACGATGAATAATTTAATTAATTTAGGCAAGTTAATGAATTAGTTTTTTTTTATCTTATCGGCTTTCCCTTATGGCTTTGGTAACATTTGATGTATTAATTTTGTGTATTTTCCTTTTTATTTTTATTGCGCAAAACCGTGGTTATAAATCCAACCCGATCAACAATGGATTTGTTACTTTAAATGTTTTTTGTTGTCATGAGAACAATATTGTAAAGTGTCTTGCGATTACATACATACATACATAAAATCACGCCTTTATCCCTAATGGGGTAGGCAGAGCAAAAACGGACCTAAGCAAAGTTCGTTTCGCCACGTCTGACAAGTTTTGCGGGTTATTACAGACGATTATGTATACTGCTGTAGTGACAGGTTGTCAGCCTATCGCCTAAATTGCAATATACTGAAACCCTCAAATCCCTTAGCTGGTTTTTACAGCATGCCCGGGTGGAGATGCAGCTGGCACATTCTATGTTTTTCTATCACTCCCAGTCCAGCATGGAAGTAACTTACGATTACGACATACATAATTAGTCAATACAAGACAAGATTTTCTATTACCTCAAAGCTTTGTACATTGTTTTCGTTTCCTCCCCACGGAACGTACGCAGCGTGATGTTTAACGGCCAGCTTTCCAGGTATGAGGTCTCCTTCGTATCTGGCTCTGATGACCCATAGTGGGCTTCCATCGTGACCTTCGTAACCACCTACAATTGCCCTATCAGTGAGAGACACGGCTGATTGTGGAGATGATGGGACCCACTCTACAGCTGAAATAGAAACCCAATTTATTATTGTGATGATTTTCGTATAGGTAGGTAGTGAGGTAATTTTTTGATCGATTAGAACAGTATGTTCGCTCACTTTTGTCGAACTACAACTACAAAATGAGTAAGTATTTATTACAGATTAGTTAAGAAATGAACAACAACTATGGAAAAATAAACATTAATGAATTTATAGATAGGACCAGTCAGTCTGATAATAACTACGTATGTAATGTACCTAAATAATATACCGCGCATTGTTTGACTAAATATTCACAGTCATAAACGATAACATCATCTTTGCGAAGAGTGTTATTAATGTACGAAAGTAAAAAATGTAATTCATAATCTCTTACCGGTGACAGGTGTTGGAGTGACATGTGGAAATCCACTTGGAGTCACATTCGGGTATCCAGTTGGAGTTATGTTGGGGTAGCCCTGTGGAGTGACATTGGGGTTACCCTGTGGGGTGACATTTGGGTAACCCTGTGGTCCAGTCACATTTGGGAATCCGAAGCCTGGCCCAGGAGGAGGTGCACTGGGGTTTACGTTAGAGTATGACATTGCTGCTGGGTTGCCATGTTGGGGCTGCCCTTGAGGCTGTCCAGGGTATGGGAACGGATTGCCCATCCCAGGTTGTTGGTAGGGGAACTGAGGGTTTCCCCCAGGGTAACCAGGCTGGCCCTGTTGCCCTGGTGGAGCATTGCTGGGGTTATACAATTGAGGGTAGATGTTCGGGTTCTGTGGAGGTGGGTACTGCGGGTTGCCGTAGGGGTTAACTATAACGTAAATAAACAAAAAAGATAAAGTTTATTTTTGTCAAGCGTGTAGATAGGAAATATAAATATACAGGGTGTAAAACAATACTACGTTCCTTTAAATTTAAACCGTTCGTTTTACTAGTGATGAACACCTTTCCAAAAACACAAAATTTGTATGTTTTCAAAGTTCTTTTTTTTGTGCTTTGGGAAAGTTGTTTGTTATCATTCGAAGTTCATGTGATTGCGAGAACACAGTACTTTTTTTACATCCTGTATGACTTACGTTACTGCCGTTAGGTACTATAGTTTGTTCACTGTAGCTTGGTCATTTTGACAACAGGTAAAAAATATAAAACCATCACAAGTGAAAGTGATATGATAGCTATAATAATGATGTATTACGTTTGACATGTGTCAAAATCTCTAAGCTATACAGTGAACATGCAGTTAACAAACTACCTAGGTATACCGGGTGTAAGGGACAGCGTCCCGCAAACTGATAGGGGTTGCTCAGTCAACGATACTGAACACGTATCACCAGGATTTTTTTTCAGGAAAAGAAAAAAAAATTTGCTTTTCCATACAAATTGTCTGACCGAGGTGGTCATTTTGTATGAAAAAGCAATTTTTTTTTTTCATTTCCTGAAAAAAATTCCTGGTGGTAGTTGTTCAGCTTCGTTGACTGAGCAACCCCTATAAGTTTGCGGGACGCTGTCCCTTACACCCCGTATGACGAAGATCAAATTGGTACCTACCTACAGTACGAGTCTTTCAATTCAATAAAATGAGAATTATTTTCTTGGAAATCTTTTGGTAGGTATAGTTGCTAAAATAAAATCTAAAATTGCGCATTTTTAGAGCACTGTATGTATGTGACAATAATGGTTTATGATTGCGCATTTTTAGACCAACGATAAAATAAACAAAATAATATTAACAGCTGACTTTGTAGCTGATATTTTTTTTACTGTGTAGCTGTAAATTTTCCATAGAATCTTACAGAATCGACCACATTAGGTACATAATACGTACACA
The DNA here is from genome assembly GCA_029255725.1 of Scrobipalpa atriplicella. Classification (NCBI taxonomy): domain Eukaryota; kingdom Metazoa; phylum Arthropoda; class Insecta; order Lepidoptera; family Gelechiidae; genus Scrobipalpa; species Scrobipalpa atriplicella. The sequence goes on along the minus strand of JARACY010004147.1, from coordinate 19,972 downwards.
TATTCAGAAGCTACAGAAAACCTTTTCGTATTCTGATAGAGTTGCTATTTACAAACTTCTAATTATTATAATCATGCACTTTTATAGCGTCAGCTAGCAATATTTTATTATTTGCTTTTATGCTCGTCTGTTTCTACATAGTTATCAAAAGTATACTCACATCCGGACATTATGGCAGGCGTATTTCCAAGAGAAATTAAAATAAACAAGGTATTTAACCAAACAACGGACCACTAAACAACACAATGGCGATAAGAATTCAACTGTGACGCAGATTGTTCCGGTTACCTTACTAGACCGGCATGCCCGTCTCTTTTCTTGTTTACAGTAGGAAACTGACACGGCTTTTAATGAACGTGGGCGGGGGCGCTGCATTGAATGGAGAACTGTCAAAAATGGCGTTGGCGGTGTTAGTTCCTTTTTACACCACGGTCATTCAAACCCTTGACGTACTTATAGCGTGCGTTCGGAAACCATGTTACAACATAAAATTTTAACACATTATTCTTCAAATTGAAATCTAATTCTATTCATTCTGAACTTTATTTCCTATTATTGTCAGAAAAATTAAGAAGATTTAATTGTATGTTCATTTTGGTTCATTTTAGGCAGATTTGCTACAAAGAATTCAAAAGCAACTTTTTCCTGAATGTAGACTTGACGTAGAGTGATTTAGTTTTTGAACGCGTAGTGGCGCCGGGTCGTCGCGACGTTGTATCTTGCAGAGGTTATGTTTCACCGTTACGTCATAGTTACGTATCTATACTTACTTTATGTGGTTATTGTACGTTTCCCGTTCTATGTGGATGTGGTTAGCTGCCATTGGTCGCTTGGAGTTGGAGTTTTGTTGCAATGACGCAGTGATCATGTTTATGATTATGAATGACTCATTTTAGTGGGAAGAGAAATTCATTAAATTATTATGAAATATCAAACGTATGACGAATACCTACCTATATAATATTATGATCGGCATTAACAATTTTAATTTTTTTAAATTACAAAGGCAGGGCACTATTTTTAGATTTACCTACTTATGGAATTAGCGAGTGACGCGACGCATTTTCTAAATTATTCATTAATTTACTATATATTTTCTGTTACTCATTAATTTGTGCCTACCTACTTAGGTACGTGTTAGGTACCTACTAGTTACCTCATTGAAATAGTCTAAATTTCATTTTTGAACAAAAAAAACCATGTCTCAAATTTTTTCTAAGTGTTTTAGTAGGCGGCCCCTTTCTTTTACTCCGACCCTGCGTTCCTTTAACACTCATTATGTTCTACCTACAGATGATACCAAACAACTTTGCGAAAGCTCAATAATTTATACCTACTCTAAAATTTTTTTTTGCTTTTTTCATACAAAGATGCCCTGGGATCTGCAATATACCACAAAATCTAAAATAGTACCTACTAAGTAAACATACACATTCGTTTTATTATGAGTGACATGCTCAAAAGTAATTATATTTGCTATCGATTCGTTGAAAGCATGACTTAACTAAATTTTAACCAAAATAGTTTTCGTCCCTTCCTGAGAAACAGGAAATTTTTCTCAGGATAGACAATGACAAGACAGGTGACCATTTTAGTCAAGATTTTGTGATTTTGTGCGCATACGAATCAATCTTCTTCTTCCTAGCCTTTTTCCCGTATCTCACGGGGTTGGTTACCTAATCTAGGGGATTGAACGAGGGTACTGGTTTTTACACAGAGCGACTGCCATCTGACCTCCGCAACCCAGACAGAAGGGTAACCAGACCCAATCCTAGATTAGGTTACACAACCTTTGAATTTCTTCGTAGGTGTGTGCAGGTTTCCTCACGATGTTTTCCTTCACCGTAAAAGCGCCGAATAAACGTACATATGAAATTCGAAAACCGAAAAACACATTGGTACGTGGTGGGATTCGAACCACGACCTCCTGCACAGAAGGCCGCGGCCCTATCCACTACACCATCCGGGCTTACGAATCAATACCATTGTCAAATTACTGTACATAGTTTTTGTGAAATATACGCAAATAAAAGTATTGAATCATTATGACTGAGTAGGTCATGGTTCGACTACCGAAGTGCAATGCCGTGGATATATCAGCCGTGAAGACACCTCCTGATACCTCTACCTTCCTGGTCTCCACCAGATCAACCATCGTTCTGATCTGGTCAGTATACGCGAGGTCTGAAACAAAAAACAGGATTTGATTCTTCTTAAAGAGGATGAAATGTAATTCTACTCTGAAACTAACAACTTTTTAGAATCTGAACAATTTTATTTGCACAAATTTATAAAAGTTGTCTAGACTAACACTTACCCATTTCATTAACTAAGCAATGAAGAAATATTGAGAGAGTTCTTTTCTTTTCTTTTCTTATTAATTCGCTCATTTTGGCCAACAGAGCCGGACGTCCATTGAGTATCACATAACCAACAAAATCGCGCAAAATAAACTCTGAATACTGCAAAAAAAAAAATTCATTATTAATATTTTATTTGTTTAGTATTAATCATACAACTTCAATTTTTTTATTTTTTTTTATTTAGGCGATGGACTGACAACCCGTCTCTATAGCAATATACTGTTTATAATCATCATCTGTATTAACCCTCAAAACTTGTCAGACGTGGCGAAACGACCTATATTTATGTCGTTTTTACTCTGCCTACGCCATTAGGGATAAATGGCGTGATTTTATGTATGTATGTATTCAACAGGAATTTGAGGGAGTACTCTCTTCGTCTAGTCTAGAAACTCCGCCACACTATAGTACTTAGGCCCGTATTTATAATCAGCTCTCAAGAGTGACAGCAAATTTAAGTTCGTATCAGAAATGTCATTTCAGTACAAAACGGCTTGTCTTTAGAAGTATTTCCTTGAGGCCAGTTGGCCGAGTGATGACGGATGGGAAAAGGGTAATTACCCGCCTGGTCGGGTGTTGTGACCAGGGGACCGGAGTCCGACTGGATGAATTCGGAAGTTGTATATATGCAGATCGCCGTGCAAACTTCGATACCGCGTTTCAGGACTGTTGATTCTTGATGTGGCGCCATCTATGTGCGCTACATGTCAAACCCATACTTAATATTGCTCTCAATTTTGAGATCGCTTCATAAATACGGGCCTTAGACCTTTTTGGGAAGTATATCCTGAATATCCTTCGGAATCTTTGACGTCCTGTCAATTTCATTATACCTATATACAGGGTGGCCCAAAGAGTGACGTCCAAAGACAAAAATCAGATTCCTTAGGTCGAGGGGTATCCAAATCATCCCCATGTATGTTCAGCGATTTTTAATGGTTTAGGAGTTATGAATTTTTTAAGTAATTTTCGAGGAAAATCGACCTGAGTGGCTTATTTATTTTTTATTATTTTTTGGGTTAAGTATTTTCACAAGGTTTTTCTTTTGATATTATCCTAATGAATGGTTCTAGTAACCATAAAAGTTTCAGCATCCTTGCTCTAATGTAAGTTAATTATTTTTTAATCGGAATTTAGAATTTTAAGTCCGTGCTAGTCCGTTATGAATTTTTGACTTGAAATTAAAAATTGATTGAGGTAATCCCATAGCGTCAAACTAATTTTAAAAACTCCGCTGGACTCTTAAGTAACATTAACATCGAAAAAAAGTTGTACTTAAGGGGGCATTATCCACAGAAATCAGCCTTTAAAGGTGGGTAGAGGGAAAATTCCTAAGTTTGCAAATTGATTTAAAAAATAAAAAGGAAATGTTTTATCATTAATACTGAACAATTAAGTGAGGAAGTGTGTCAAATTATCGCAAAAATAAAATAATTTGATGTAAAATTAAACATTTCAATTTTTATTCAATTTATGATTTTTGTGGAATGTAGTCCTACACTTTGTGGATTTGCTTACGATTTCTTTTTCGTGACTTATTTAACAGGTAAATGTGTGGAAGAGATAGCAACTGTGAAACTTTTTGATGCGAAAAAGTAAGTTTTTTAACATTTAATTAAATTTTTTTATTAAAAAATCCTTACAAATCTGACATTTTGTATTTTTCTGATACTTCTCACCTGCTACATGGCTATCGATACAGAAATCATAAGCAAATCCACAAAGTGAAGCATTTTCTTAGGACATTTCACTCAAACATCATAAATTTAATAAAAATTGTTTTTTTTTTATTTTACAACAAATTATTTAATTTTTCCGGTAACTTGACACACTTCCTAACTTAATTGTTCATTATTAATGATAAAACACTTACCTTTTATTTTTTAAATCAATTTGCAAACTTAGGAATTTTCCCTCTACCCACCTTTAAAGGCTGATTTCTGTGGATAATGCCCCCTTAAGTCCAACTTTTTTTCAATGTTAATGTTACTTAAGAGTCCAGCGGAGTTTTTAAAATTAGTTTGACGCTATGGGATTACCTCAATCAATTTTTAATTTCAAGTTAAAAATTCATAACGGACTAGCACGGACTTAAAATTCTAAATTCCGATTAAAAAATAATTAACTTACATTAGAGCAAGGATGCTGAAACTTTTATGGTTACTAGAACCATTCAATAGAATAATATCAAAAGAAAAACCTTGCGAAAATACTTAACCCAAAAAATAATAAAAAATAAATAAGCCACTCAGGTCGATTTTCCTCGAAAATTACTTAAAAAATTCATAACTCCTAAACCATTAAAAATCGCTGAACATACATGGGGATGATTTGGATACCCCTCGACCTAAGGAATCTGATTTTTGTCTTTGGACGTCACTCTTTGGGCCACCCTGTATAATAGATAGATGTACCTACCTATTCATATTCAGTAGGTACAGAACGTTTTTCGTAAAAAAAAACCGTAATGAGATCGAGCTTGTGGTTTATGATGAAAAACGATTCAGTACAGAACGGTTTGCGTAAGAAAAAGTTTGTAATGAGTTCGAGCTTGTGGTTTATGATTTCGAAATTTGTTGAAAATGGAACCTTGTCACATACTTACCTACAACATAAAGTTTTAAATTCGTTTTGAGGAGAATGAATCTGTACTGAAGCGAACGAAACTTTATTATCAGGATAGATGGCTTCTATGAAAAGTTGGATTGTTTTTCTCATTAAAGATTTAAAATTTGATTAAATTTAGGGCAGAGGGTATATAAGCCATACAAAATTTGATTCGAGATTCTATCACACGATTCATACGTAAGTAATTGCGGTAATTGGGTTTTGCTTTCATGGGAATTTCTATATTCATTATAAAATCATTTTGCATTGTTTATTTTTGTTTGAAAATTTCTTAATTTGATCATATTGGAAGGGGTGCATGCAGAGTTGTTTTTCGAGACTAAGTCTTGGTGAATGCTTTGTTTGTTCGTCAGCCATTAAGGTCACATGGAAATGGGGAAAATAGAGTCTTTTTCTTTAGCAAACGTGTGAATCCATGGGATTGGATGTTTTCTCGTAACCACTTCTTGAAGGCGACTATACAATATACATCTTATCCAAACAGCTATTGAGGATGTCATTAGAGCGTGAGGTTCTGAGGCCATCCAGGTGCCATGTATAACCTTTGGCGCGGGATCTTGGAGCTGTAAAAGAATTATTCTTCTAAGTCTTCGTAATCAAAAGATACGACCGTTAATTTGATTAATTGCAAGGGAACCGAAAACAAAAAGTGTACTTTTTTTGTGATCTAACAAAAAAAAAATAGTTTTTGGATTTTTTCCTTCGATTGAGCTAGGCGACATTGCTTCTTGCCAAATTTTAAGATCCTAGGTCACCGGGAAGTGCCTACCCTATAGGTATTGCCGTCCTCAAGATTCAAAAACCTACAGGGTACTTCCCGTGGACCTACAATCATGAAATTTAGAAGGAAGCAGTGTCTAATAGCACAATCAAGGGAAAAAATCTAAAAACTGTAATGTTCAAATATCATAAAAAAAGGATTACAAACTTATTTTCGTAGTCGTCTCCCTATATCTAGTACGGGGACAACAGCAAACTTAAGTTTGTCCTTTACTTGTCCAGTTGATATTTTTGGGTGAAAAGTCTGGGTGCAGGAAAAAAGGAAGGGTTCTATATTCGCTTTAAATACGGAAGGCTCAGTGAGCGAGTCCGACTCGCACTTGACCGTTTTTTTTAAGTATATCATTGGTTTTCCCACACTCAAACATAATAAATATTATTAAACTTTTGTAAACAATCATAGGTCTCTTTCTTTTGTTTGCTACTTACAACCTTTCGTTAGCCATTAAAAATTGGAAGCCTTCTTGGACTTCAGGCACAAGCGGTAAAATGTCTAAGTGCTAAGAGGTTTTTTTTGGATTTAACTATGTCCAAAACCCTGAAAAAGGTCTCTTAGCAATAAATCTATCTACTGTAATAAACTTTTTAGAAATAAGCAGTGCCTATTGTGTCTTAATTCCCTATTTAATAAATTGTTCTGTGTGTTTCTGTGTACAGTACTTAGTATACTGTTAAATAAAGAAATAAATAATAATAATGTGTATTTTTATTTATTTTTCAGATGATGGCTAGGCGATGGTGTCACATGTCGAGAAAGCAACAAGTAGTAATTCTTAGCACTCTTGTGTTCACTATTTACTACAACATATTTAATGTGGCGGCTCTAGAAAGAACAGCGGACCCGGACTATACTCGGCAGTAAGTTTTTTTATTATATTAACACACTCACTGAAAATCCACCTTTATTCCCACCATTCACATTCTAAATGTGTTTGTGCACTCATCCATATTAGATTCATATAAAAAAACGGTCAAGTGCGAGTCGGACTCGCTCACCGAGGCTTCCGTACCAACTTGGGGGTATTTAAAGCCAATATAATATAACCCTCCCTAGAGCACCCAGAATTATTTTACCCAAAAATATCAACTGGACTAAAGGACAAACTTAAGTTTGCTGTTGTCCCCATACTAGATATAGGGAGACGACTACGAAAATAAGTTTGTAATCCTTTTTTTTTGGTGATATTTAAACAAATTTACAGTTTTTAAATTTTTTCCTTTGATTTTGATTGATTGATTTTCCATCTATTCTATACATTATAATAAAACTGTAAGAGGCCGATTTCTGTACATTGAAGATTTTTATGAAAAATTGTTACAGGGGGTCTTAATTATAGATAAAAATGGTTGTTTTGGCTTCTATTGCTATCAATAGAAGCCAAAACAACCATTTTTAGAATTTTTGTCTGTCTGTCTGTCTGTCTGTCTTTCTGTCTGTTTGTCCGGGCTAATCTCAGAATCTACTGGACCGATTTTGATGGGACTTTTTTTATTTGACTCAATATCATCTGAAGAGTAAACAAGGATATAAATAATCACGCCAATCGACTTAGGGGGTAGGCAGGAAATTGAATCTCAGAAACTACTGGACGGATTTTGATGGGACTTTCTTCATTTGACTGAGTTTTTCTTGGACAGTAAACAAGGATATAAATAATCACGCCAATAGACTTAGGGGGTAGACAGGAAATTGAATTTTGATTGTTTTTTTAACCGATTTTGATAGTTTTTTTTTTCGACTAAGTGTTACCTGGACTTAAACTTATATGATACTACTAATCACGCCACTTGACTAAGGGGGTAGAAACGAAATTAAAGTTTGATTGTTTTGAACCGATTTTGATGGATATTTTTTTATTTAACTGAGTTTTATCTGGACTTAAACTTAGGATATAATAAACACGCTACCTGACTTTATCTATGCTTAAATTCTCACTGGACGTGGAACGGGCGAAACTGTTTTTATACCTAGAATTCCACTCATTCCCAACAATTTCCCGTTTGAATTTAAGCGCACCCATTTTCCTAAAAGCCTCTGCTCAGCAATGAATATCAACAAATCCCAAGGTCAAACTCTTTAAGCTGCTGGGATCCAAATGCTTTTGCCAGTTGTCGTCGGCCAGTTGTATGTTGCATGTTCACGTCGCGAGTGAGTAGCGCTGAGCAATTGTTTGTTTTAGCTACAGCGGGCAAGATAGAGAAATTCTCTGATTTAAAAACTTATTTATTACTTTCGCATACTTCAATGCGAACGAAGTCGCGGGCACCAGCTAGTACCGAATAAAAACGTGAATAATATAGGTACATAGTGTGTAGCATATTGCGTCACACCTCATTTCGTTGTAACATTTGTTCGAGAGTGACTTTTAGACACTAGGACAACGAAACTGAACAGTTTTCTCATATAAATTCTTCTGAGAACTACAAAAAAACAGTTTTCTGAAATAAATTCTTCTGAGAAATACAAAAATTAAGCTATGAGTAATGTCAAAAAACCCACGAATTGGCATAGAATTTATTTTACTGCAAATTTTAGTTTCACGGTCGAAATAACATACCAAACGAAACTGTAGCCACAAATCGCGTTTAGTTCAGCGATTGATTTTAATGGTAGCAATTCGTGGTTGCAAATTACTCGACTTATCTAATATAAGTCACTTACTATCATGAGAGAACAGAACAGGATGGCAATAATATTTAAGTTGAGATTTAGTTAAATCGGGATGGTTACGAATCGGGCCCAATGTATAATTTGACTGGCCTAACTAAGCAGTGTGGCCATAAGACTGTTTATCAAAGCCATAAGATTATGTGTGTTTGCTTTGTTAATTCATGTTGACTGAATGGACATTGGACATACCGCATGGAAAATACTATTGGGTTTAGAAATATCAGCTGACCAGATTTTAGGGTGTGAACCGACAAAAAAAAACCATAGGAACATAAGTCACAATATATTTAGAAAATGCCTCTCCCATACAAAGCAGCCATTTGTAATGAAAGGCCATATACCGGGTGTAGGGGACAGCGTCCCGCAAACTGATAGGGGTTGCTCAGTCAACGATACTGAACAACTATCACCAGGATTTTTTTCAGGAAATGAAAAAAATTATTTGCTTTTTCATACAAAATGACCAGCTCGATCAGACAATTTGTATGGAAAAGCAATTTTTTTTTCCTGTAAAAAAGTCCTGGTGGTAGTTGTTCAGTTTCGTTGACTGGGCAAGCCCTATAAGTTTGCGGGACGCTGTACCTTACACCCCGTATTTTCATATTTTGACCTATGTTCTTTTAGAAAGGTTGTTCAGTTTTATGGCGGACGTTCGCACCCTAAAATTTGGTCAGCAAATATTTTCAAACTCTGTATAAATGTGTGTGTATTGTATGTATATACAGGGTGTTAATTTAATTGCGTGCCATAGCTTAGGGGGTGTTTCAGTAATGTAAAAGGAGCACATGAAAAATAAAAATAAAAACCAACTCTATAAATAAAAAAGTTAATAGTCAGTATTTATTATATGATTCCAAAAGCTGCATCTAGCTCTGCGGCTATAACCGAGCCCGCGCGCGTCTCTCTCATTGGTCGATAGCGACTCGCACCGTACCGCGGCGCGCGGGATTGATTATAGCCGGACGGCCAACCGCAGCTCTGGAAATCATTATGAATACCTACCGATTATTGTTTTATTAATTTTTTTATTTGGATTTTATTGCACGCAATTAAATTAACACCCTGTATATGTACTTTTTAATAGTTATATGATTTTTGAGTGCAATAAATTTAGTTCTTTGCTTTTCTTTTTTCAGGGAATCAATTCTTATGTAAGTATATAATATTTTTGTCATTTGCATGACTTATCTAAATCTAAAGATTTAAAACATTTCTTTTTCTTTTTTTTACAGGTACATAGAGAATAAACTTCAGGAAAGTTTAAAAGAAGATAAAGGGACAGGATGTGACATACCTAAACCTAACCCGTTTGCTGCAGAAATTATGCAATTTGACAAAAAGAAGCCCGAAATCGTGTGCAGCGGCCATGATTGGGTCAAGTGCTATGTAAGTTTTTCTTAATTCCTTTACCGCTGTTATAAAGAGGATAGATTTGTATTATTGTGTGTTTGTAACAAATAAACTGAGGCAACTTAATCAGAGGCGCTGACTGAATCCAAAAAAACATTTTACCGCTTGTGCCAAGTCCAAGATGGTCCGCCATTTTTTTTTACAAAAACATACCACGTGTAGTGTCAAATGTAAGTGCTTCTTGAGTTACGAAACAAAAAAATCAATTTCAAAGTGCTTAGAGGATACTTTGATTCAGCGGTGTCCAAAACCCCGGACAAGGTCCCTTAGCAACTTCTGACATGCACGTTTTTCAGTTTATTAGGCTAAACCAAACACTCTTTTCCAGTTTTCAAAATGCACGATAGACCCAAAACTAATAGAAATTATTGGAGAGGGGGGAATAGAATGTACGTATAAGGACATAATATATGAGAGCGATTTTAAACATCATTTTGGTCCACCGACAACGCTGAAGGGAAATAAAGAATATGTATTGAAAAGGAGTGACCATGTGAGAATAAAATGCAAATTGGATCCTTATATAACGAACACGTAAGGATTTTTATACAGGGTGTAAAAAGTACTACGTTCCTTTAAACCACGTAATGTATAAGTGATATACAACACAAACCACGCATTAAATATATATATTTTTTTATTAAATTCATAAAACAGAAAAAGTAGGCTAACCGTTGTCATGCACACTACAGCGGGTGCGACCGGGTGGCCTTGGGGCGTGTGACGGCGGCGGCAGAGTACCTGTGACCACTGTGACTGTGACGAACACCGTACCGTGTGTGTATGACTACGGTTAGCTTACTTGTTTCTGTTTTACGAATTTAATTATTTAAATATTTTTATTTATTTTATCAAATGTGTGGTTTGTGTTGTACTTATATCACTAATACATTTCGTGGTTTAAAGACTTCAAAGGATCGCAGTAGGTACTTTTTCTCTGAATGTGCGCGTTTTTCTATTTAATGTGGTTTGATGAGCTCAGTGCCGCTATAGTATCTAAGCTTCCCAGAGTAAGTTCGTCCATGGCTTCACCTAATTTCACTTAATCTTCCATGCTGGGAGAGAAAGAAAAATATAGAATGTTGCAGATTATCCTCCCAGGCATGCTGTAAAAACCAGCTAAGGGATTCGAGCAGTATATTGTAATTTAGGTGATGGGCTGACAACCTGTCACCACAGCAATATACAGATGAAATAATAATGAAATAAAGAAAAATTTATTCTTCAACAAAGCGTCTTTGCGCGACCAAAACCTGCTATGTAACATTTTTGAATCTGCCATGATGATTTCCAAATTCTTGTTTTTTTTTAGATGTATTCAGTTAGATTACTTATAATGAAAATAAAGGAACTAATCCAGGTCACAGATGTTAAAAATATCAATATTCTCAACAATAAGCCCAAAAGTTAAAGTCTTTTTTTTGCTCCCGTAAAATTTTAATTTTGTCACATAGCAGGTTTTGGTCGCGCAACGACGAGATTACTCATGAAATACTTATTGAATGTCAAGTGCAAAATACTAGCTACTACCGCTTCACAACATGTTATTAGCAGTGGAGAAGAAGCGGCGCAAGAAACATTTTGCATTACTTTTCTTTATCATCTATCTTAAACAACCCTCAAAATTTATTAAACGTGGTGGAACGACCTATGTTTGGGTCGTCGATGGTCTGCTTACCCCATTATGGATACAAGTGTGATAGTTTATATGTATGATGTATGTGTAAATCTAAGCTTATATTGTCAATCTTAGTATGTTTTGTTTCTAGATAGTTGTATTTAAATGCTTTAAAACTTATTTTCCAGTTATTCCGGTGGGAAAACTTGGAGTGGCCATGGAGTCGGCTACAGGCCGATGAAGCCGGAAAAGCCGCCCCCGGGCAGAGAAAATACATACAATATTCTGATATTCGGGTTTGACTCCACGGCGAAAAATGGGTTCATCAGGAAAATGCCCAAAAGTTATAAGTTTCTAACAGAGGAACTAAACGCCGTCGTGTTAAATGGGTAAGATTTTATGTCTCTTTTTGAAAATGTGGCTTAAAGCGCAAAATTTTATGAAAAAGCAATGTATGTTTTAATAAATGCAAAGGAAATCCAGCACATGTTTTGTCTCAAACTGCGGCTTAGCCATACTTGTGTGTGTAAATCTACACGCAGGTTGCTTTAGTGTGTGTAATATCGGAGCGAGTCACCTGTAGCTACGCACACATGGGCGCGTGTCTGTTCGCACGACAACAAGTATGGCCGAGCGGCAGTTATGAGATAAAACAATTACTCATAATCTCCATAGCCTTTTTCTGGATTTCACGGGGTCGGCTACCTAACCTAGGGGATTGAACGGGTATACTGATTTTTACAAAGAGCGACTGCCATCTAACCTCCGCAACCCAGAAGGGAAACCAGAACCAATCCTAGATTAGACTTTTATGAGGTTAGTGGCCAACCCAGCTGTCAAAGTTTTCAAGCCGCCTCTACTTAACAATGGCGTCTAACATGGCTTAACGACTAATATCTACAATATTAACCTGGAATAATGGCTTAACGTGCCTTCCAAAGCACGGAAACGCTCGAGTTGTATACCCATGAGATAAAATAACTTTTTATTTATACAGGGTGTAAAAAAAATAGCTGACCACATTTTAGGGTGTGATTCTACCCATGAAACTGAAAAACTTTCCCCAAGGAACATAGGTCGAAACATGGGTCGAAATACGAAAAAAAAAATTGGTCCTCCCATACAATTCAAATTCAGTCAGCGACTCGAGTCAATTTGTATGGAAGGGACAATTTTTTTTTCATATTTCGACCTATGTTTCTTGGGGAAAGTTGTTCAGTATCATGGGCAGAATCACTCCCTAAAATATGGTCAGCAATTTTTTTTTTACTCCCGATATGTTTTTAGGTACAATATAGTCGGGGACGGCACGCCGGCGGCGTTATTCCCACTGCTGACTGGAAAAACAGAGTTAGAGTTGCCAGAAAGCCGCAGGTCTATTCGAAACAGGTATGGAACTTTGTTCTCTTCTCCTTATCTACTGGGATTTTCGAGTCGATGAACTACACGATGAACCCTGGTGTCAGAGTTTTTAAACTGCCTAGTTGCACAGCTATTAGGCCTCTGACATTGACATGATCGTTGTGTAACGATCACTATCAAAGAAAGCGACAGGGACCGACGTCTTAGTTCTTTACGTGCCCTCCGAAGCACATAATCCTTTTTCTTTAAGTTTTTAAAGAAATGGCTTTCCTATCCCCTCCCGCACTCTATACCGAAAACTGAAAGGGGTTGCTCAGTCAATGAAACTGAACAACTTTAACTAAGTAAATTCTTTCAAGAAACGAAAAATGTGGTAATTTTGTTTGGTTGGAGACGTCAAAAATAAAATTCAATGGGCGCTTTTCCACTAGACGGCACGTCAACGGCAATGGCAACGGCACGGTACCGTCGACGATATCGTAGGTGAGATAATGTATGAAAATCAATGAAATTATATGACACGCTTTTCCACTTGCCGGCACGGTACCGTCACGGCATGTCACGATTCCCATAGATATTGTCACGTGATCGTTGCCGTGCCGTCGCCGTTGCCGTTGACGTGACGTCTAGTGGAAAAGCGCCCATTTCCTGAAAGAATTTCCTGGTGATAGTTGTTCAGTTTCGCTGACTGAGCAACCCCTTTCAGTTTTCGGTACGCTGTCCCTTACACCCGGTATTTTACGAAGTTAGTGCATTGAACAAATAATAAATGTTGCGTAACGGTAGTAACTATTTTTTTTTATACAGGGTGTTCAAAAAATAGCTGACCATATTTTTAGGGTGTTATTCTACTCATGAAACTGATCAACTTTCCTCAAGGAACATAGGTCGAAATATTAAAAAAAATTTGGCCCTCCCATCCCATACAAAATATAGACTTGACGAGCCGCGCCGCTGACAACATTTGTATGGGAGGGCCATTTTTTTCATATTTCGTTTCTCTTGTTTCAAGGGTAGATATCATTCATTCATTTCAAACTCATACCCTGAAATTTGGCCAGCCATTTTTTTTCATCTTAGATGTTAAATAAAAAATCCGGTCAAGTGCGAGTCAGACTCGCGGTCGAAGGGTTCCGTAGCCCTAAAAATAATTATTTATTATGTCATGATTTCAGTGGCTATCTCGATGACATGCCGTGGATTTTCTACAAATTAAAAAAGGATGGGTAAGTTTACATAATAAATAATTATTTTTAGGGCTACGGAACCCTTCGACCGCGAGTCTGACTCGCACTTGACCGGATTTTTTATTTAACATCTAAGATGAAAAAAAATGGCTGGCCAAATTTCAGGGTATGAGTTTGAAATGAATGAATGATATCTACCCTTGAAACAAGAGAAACGAAATATGAAAAAAATGGCCCTCCCATACAAATGTTGTCAGCGGCGCGGCTCGTCAAGTCTATATTTTGTATGGGATGGGAGGGCCAAATTTTTTTTAATATTTCGACCTATGTTCCTTGAGGAAAGTTGATCAGTTTCATGAGTAGAATAACACCCTAAAAATATGGTCAGCTATTTTTTGAACACCCTGTATAAAAAAAAATAGTTACTACCGTTACGCAACATTTATTATTTGTTCAATGCACTAACTTCGTAAAATACCGGGTGTAAGGGACAGCGTACCGAAAACTGAAAGGGGTTGCTCAGTCAGCGAAACTGAACAACTATCACCAGGAAATTCTTTCAGGAAATGGGCGCTTTTCCACTAGACGTCACGTCAACGGCAACGGCGACGGCACGGCAACGATCACGTGACAATATCTATGGGAATCGTGACATGCCGTGACGGTACCGTGCCGGCAAGTGGAAAAGCGTGTCATATAATTTCATTGATTTTCATACATTATCTCACCTACGATATCGTCGACGGTACCGTGCCGTTGCCATTGCCGTTGACGTGCCGTCTAGTGGAAAAGCGCCCATTGAATTTTATTTTTGACGTCTCCAACCAAACAAAATTACCACATTTTTCGTTTCTTGAAAGAATTTACTTAGTTAAAGTTGTTCAGTTTCATTGACTGAGCAACCCCTTTCAGTTTTCGGTATAGAGTGCGGGAGGGGATAGGAAAGCCATTTCTTTAAAAACTTAAAGAAAAAGGATTATGTGCTTCGGAGGGCACGTAAAGAACTAAGACGTCGGTCCCTGTCGCTTTCTTTGATAGTGATCGTTACACAACGATCATGTCAATGTCAGAGGCCTAATAGCTGTGCAACTAGGCAGTTTAAAAACTCTGACACCAGGGTTCATCGTGTAGTTCATCGACTCGAAAATCCCAGTAGATAAGGAGAAGAGAACAAAGTTCCATACCTGTTTCGAATAGACCTGCGGCTTTCTGGCAACTCTAACTCTGTTTTTCCAGTCAGCAGTGGGAATAACGCCGCCGGCGTGCCGTCCCCGACTATATTGTACCTAAAAACATATCGGGAGTAAAAAAAAAATTGCTGACCATATTTTAGGGAGTGATTCTGCCCATGATACTGAACAACTTTCCCCAAGAAACATAGGTCGAAATATGAAAAAAAAATTGTCCCTTCCATACAAATTGACTCGAGTCGCTGACTGAATTTGAATTGTATGGGAGGACCAATTTTTTTTTTCGTATTTCGACCCATGTTTCGACCTATGTTCCTTGGGGAAAGTTTTTCAGTTTCATGGGTAGAATCACACCCTAAAATGTGGTCAGCTATTTTTTTTACACCCTGTATAAATAAAAAGTTATTTTATCTCATGGGTATACAACTCGAGCGTTTCCGTGCTTTGGAAGGCACGTTAAGCCATTATTCCAGGTTAATATTGTAGATATTAGTCGTTAAGCCATGTTAGACGCCATTGTTAAGTAGAGGCGGCTTGAAAACTTTGACAGCTGGGTTGGCCACTAACCTCATAAAAGTCTAATCTAGGATTGGTTCTGGTTTCCCTTCTGGGTTGCGGAGGTTAGATGGCAGTCGCTCTTTGTAAAAATCAGTATACCCGTTCAATCCCCTAGGTTAGGTAGCCGACCCCGTGAAATCCAGAAAAAGGCTATGGAGATTATGAGTAATTGTTTTATCTCATAACTGCCGCTCGGCCATACTTGTTGTCGTGCGAACAGACACGCGCCCATGTGTGCGTAGCTACAGGTGACTCGCTCCGATATTACACACACTAAAGCAACCTGCGTGTAGATTTACACACACAAGTATGGCTAAGCCGCAGTTTGAGACAAAACATGTGCTGGATTTCCTTTGCATTTATTAAAACATACATTGCTTTTTCATAAAATTTTGCGCTTTAAGCCACATTTTCAAAAAGAGACATAAAATCTTACCCATCCTTTTTTAATTTGTAGAAAATCCACGGCATGTCATCGAGATAGCCACTGAAATCATGACATAATAAATAATTATTTTTAGGGCTACGGAACCCTTCGACCGCGAGTCTGACTCGCACTTGACCGGATTTTTTATTTAACATCTAAGATGAAAAAAAATGGCTGGCCAAATTTCAGGGTATGAGTTTGAAATGAATGAATGATATCTACCCTTGAAACAAGAGAAACGAAATATGAAAAAAATGGCCCTCCCATACAAATGTTGTCAGCGGCGCGGCTCGTCAAGTCTATATTTTGTATGGGATGGGAGGGCCAAATTTTTTTTAATATTTCGACCTATGTTCCTTGAGGAAAGTTGATCAGTTTCATGAGTAGAATAACACCCTAAAAATATGGTCAGCTATTTTTTGAACACCCTGTATAAAAAAAAATAGTTACTACCGTTACGCAACATTTATTATTTGTTCAATGCACTAACTTCGTAAAATACCGGGTGTAAGGGACAGCGTACCGAAAACTGAAAGGGGTTGCTCAGTCAGCGAAACTGAACAACTATCACCAGGAAATTCTTTCAGGAAATGGGCGCTTTTCCACTAGACGTCACGTCAACGGCAACGGCGACGGCACGGCAACGATCACGTGACAATATCTATGGGAATCGTGACATGCCGTGACGGTACCGTGCCGGCAAGTGGAAAAGCGTGTCATATAATTTCATTGATTTTCATACATTATCTCACCTACGATATCGTCGACGGTACCGTGCCGTTGCCATTGCCGTTGACGTGCCGTCTAGTGGAAAAGCGCCCATTGAATTTTATTTTTGACGTCTCCAACCAAACAAAATTACCACATTTTTCGTTTCTTGAAAGAATTTACTTAGTTAAAGTTGTTCAGTTTCATTGACTGAGCAACCCCTTTCAGTTTTCGGTATAGAGTGCGGGAGGGGATAGGAAAGCCATTTCTTTAAAAACTTAAAGAAAAAGGATTATGTGCTTCGGAGGGCACGTAAAGAACTAAGACGTCGGTCCCTGTCGCTTTCTTTGATAGTGATCGTTACACAACGATCATGTCAATGTCAGAGGCCTAATAGCTGTGCAACTAGGCAGTTTAAAAACTCTGACACCAGGGTTCATCGTGTAGTTCATCGACTCGAAAATCCCAGTAGATAAGGAGAAGAGAACAAAGTTCCATACCTGTTTCGAATAGACCTGCGGCTTTCTGGCAACTCTAACTCTGTTTTTCCAGTCAGCAGTGGGAATAACGCCGCCGGCGTGCCGTCCCCGACTATATTGTACCTAAAAACATATCGGGAGTAAAAAAAAAATTGCTGACCATATTTTAGGGAGTGATTCTGCCCATGATACTGAACAACTTTCCCCAAGAAACATAGGTCGAAATATGAAAAAAAAATTGTCCCTTCCATACAAATTGACTCGAGTCGCTGACTGAATTTGAATTGTATGGGAGGACCAATTTTTTTTTTCGTATTTCGACCCATGTTTCGACCTATGTTCCTTGGGGAAAGTTTTTCAGTTTCATGGGTAGAATCACACCCTAAAATGTGGTCAGCTATTTTTTTTACACCCTGTATAAATAAAAAGTTATTTTATCTCATGGGTATACAACTCGAGCGTTTCCGTGCTTTGGAAGGCACGTTAAGCCATTATTCCAGGTTAATATTGTAGATATTAGTCGTTAAGCCATGTTAGACGCCATTGTTAAGTAGAGGCGGCTTGAAAACTTTGACAGCTGGGTTGGCCACTAACCTCATAAAAGTCTAATCTAGGATTGGTTCTGGTTTCCCTTCTGGGTTGCGGAGGTTAGATGGCAGTCGCTCTTTGTAAAAATCAGTATACCCGTTCAATCCCCTAGGTTAGGTAGCCGACCCCGTGAAATCCAGAAAAAGGCTATGGAGATTATGAGTAATTGTTTTATCTCATAACTGCCGCTCGGCCATACTTGTTGTCGTGCGAACAGACACGCGCCCATGTGTGCGTAGCTACAGGTGACTCGCTCCGATATTACACACACTAAAGCAACCTGCGTGTAGATTTACACACACAAGTATGGCTAAGCCGCAGTTTGAGACAAAACATGTGCTGGATTTCCTTTGCATTTATTAAAACATACATTGCTTTTTCATAAAATTTTGCGCTTTAAGCCACATTTTCAAAAAGTTAAAGTCTTTTTTTTGCTCCCGTAAAATTTTAATTTTGTCACATAGCAGGTTTTGGTCGCGCAACGACGAGATTACTCATGAAATACTTATTGAATGTCAAGTGCAAAATACTAGCTACTACCGCTTCACAACATGTTATTAGCAGTGGAGAAGAAGCGGCGCAAGAAACATTTTGCATTACTTTTCTTTATCATCTATCTTAAACAACCCTCAAAATTTATTAAACGTGGTGGAACGACCTATGTTTGGGTCGTCGATGGTCTGCTTACCCCATTATGGATACAAGTGTGATAGTTTATATGTATGATGTATGTGTAAATCTAAGCTTATATTGTCAATCTTAGTATGTTTTGTTTCTAGATAGTTGTATTTAAATGCTTTAAAACTTATTTTCCAGTTATTCCGGTGGGAAAACTTGGAGTGGCCATGGAGTCGGCTACAGGCCGATGAAGCCGGAAAAGCCGCCCCCGGGCAGAGAAAATACATACAATATTCTGATATTCGGGTTTGACTCCACGGCGAAAAATGGGTTCATCAGGAAAATGCCCAAAAGTTATAAGTTTCTAACAGAGGAACTAAACGCCGTCGTGTTAAATGGGTAAGATTTTATGTCTCTTTTTGAAAATGTGGCTTAAAGCGCAAAATTTTATGAAAAAGCAATGTATGTTTTAATAAATGCAAAGGAAATCCAGCACATGTTTTGTCTCAAACTGCGGCTTAGCCATACTTGTGTGTGTAAATCTACACGCAGGTTGCTTTAGTGTGTGTAATATCGGAGCGAGTCACCTGTAGCTACGCACACATGGGCGCGTGTCTGTTCGCACGACAACAAGTATGGCCGAGCGGCAGTTATGAGATAAAACAATTACTCATAATCTCCATAGCCTTTTTCTGGATTTCACGGGGTCGGCTACCTAACCTAGGGGATTGAACGGGTATACTGATTTTTACAAAGAGCGACTGCCATCTAACCTCCGCAACCCAGAAGGGAAACCAGAACCAATCCTAGATTAGACTTTTATGAGGTTAGTGGCCAACCCAGCTGTCAAAGTTTTCAAGCCGCCTCTACTTAACAATGGCGTCTAACATGGCTTAACGACTAATATCTACAATATTAACCTGGAATAATGGCTTAACGTGCCTTCCAAAGCACGGAAACGCTCGAGTTGTATACCCATGAGATAAAATAACTTTTTATTTATACAGGGTGTAAAAAAAATAGCTGACCACATTTTAGGGTGTGATTCTACCCATGAAACTGAAAAACTTTCCCCAAGGAACATAGGTCGAAACATGGGTCGAAATACGAAAAAAAAAATTGGTCCTCCCATACAATTCAAATTCAGTCAGCGACTCGAGTCAATTTGTATGGAAGGGACAATTTTTTTTTCATATTTCGACCTATGTTTCTTGGGGAAAGTTGTTCAGTATCATGGGCAGAATCACTCCCTAAAATATGGTCAGCAATTTTTTTTTTACTCCCGATATGTTTTTAGGTACAATATAGTCGGGGACGGCACGCCGGCGGCGTTATTCCCACTGCTGACTGGAAAAACAGAGTTAGAGTTGCCAGAAAGCCGCAGG
>JARACY010004146.1:0-28507 GCA_029255725.1 Scrobipalpa atriplicella | reverse complement strand
ATAGAATGTGCCAGCAACCTGTCACTCATAATATGAGTCATAATCATCTGGAATAATTATTTATTATTACCCTCAAAATGTCATACATACATAAAATCACGCCTTTATCTCTAATGGGGCAGACAGAGCAAAAAACGACCTAAACAAAGGTCGATCTACCACGTCTGACAAGTTTTGAGGGTAATAATAAATAATTATTCCAGATGATTATGACTCATATTATGAGTGACAGGTTGCTGGCACATTCTATGTTTTTCTATCACTCAAAATATCAATTGTCGAAAAAGGACAACAGTCTTTTTTCCCAAAAGGATCATTTCTGTGTCGTTCTTATTTAAAATCAGGAAACTAAACTTAGTAGGTGTGTGTGTGTGTTTTGTGTATGTAAAACCCACCTTCCTAATATAAACCTCAGCAACGGCCCGATGCGGCGCGACCCGCCTCGCAGTGACATGCGCGAGAGTAGCGTCCAGCGCCACCGCCATGCGCCTGAGCGTATACAAAGATGCGCGCAACGCCCGCGCGCGCAGCCCGCGCAGCGCGCCACAGTCGCGCACCCCGACCACGTATATTGCACTGCCGCCACCGGAGCGAAGGCGCCATTTTAACTGTTAAAACATAAATATATATATCTGTAGTACTAGTAAGCTCTCAACAGATGTCGCTACTAGGTTTTTTAGGCCCGTATTTATAATCAGCTCTCAAGAGTGACAGCGAGTTTGAGTTTGTTTCAGAAATGTCACTTCAGTACAAAACGATCTGTCAAATCCATACTTAATATTGCTCGCAATCTTGAGATCGCTTTATAAATACGAGCCTTAATCCCAGTATCGAGACGTCCACGATTACTAAATAAGAGCCGCGAACATCAAAACTTGCGCGCGCATATCTGTATCCGCAACATCCGTGGTTTGTTGGGTCTAACAACCCGATCATGCGCCTGAGCGTATAAAAAGATGCGCGCACGCAAGGCGCCGCAGTCGCGAACGCCGACGACGCAAGTATATTGCGCTGCCTAAAAGTATTAACAGACGATCGCACCGAACCGTCAAATTGGTGCGCTCCCGACGATATTCGATTATTATTATTATTGACGGGACAGTGTTGCCACAATGTTACAAAGTAACATTTTATGTTATTTTTGACCCTCTTATGTCGAGACTCTATAGTCCCGAGATAATGGTAAAACACATAATAATAATAATAAAACGGAGACCAAAAGTGAGATAAACAAATGCACACAAAAAATAAATCTTTATTTACCACCAATACGGTTACAAATTAAGTTTTTGTGGTCAAAATGTTACTTTTCGAGCCAAATTATGTAATTTTTGGCAAAAGGGCTGTGGCTACACTGACTCAACGCTTGTCCGGTGTTGTCTATGGTTGTCCGGTGCGATCGTCTGTTAATACCTGTACCCCATTATCACACTATACGCGCAACGCGGCGTATTGTCTATGGTTCCATTGTTTTCACTCCGCGCGTAGGCGCGGTGCAAGTGTGCCATACCCCGCGTTTTTTCCATACAAACCGATGTACTTACAAAGAACGATACAGCTCCGCCTCACCGCGCTACGCCGCGTTGAGCGTCAAGTGTGAAAATGGCCTTAGAGTGACAAGATGCTGCAACCTCGTTAGTGCACTGTTGCACTAACTGTAGCATATACCGTCGCCTTCAACACATAAGGGCGTAACTGTCATTTTTTACCAAAACCACTTAAATATACAGTTCTTTTAAGAATTTCGAGATCTATATTTATTACGAATCTGAAAATCCGTATCATGCTTAGTTTTGGATTTGGGGAGGGGCGTAAGTAGCATCGATGGTCATTTTGTGTTATCACATAAGGGCGTAAGTGAACATAAGTTTGTACGTTAAACAAAAACGAAGAATATTTTCGATAAATCCTGTATTCTTCTTTTTGTCGTGTGGTTTACGAGTCGATCGACCCGGTGAACACTGGTGACAGGGTTTTTAAACCGCCTAAAAGCACAGCTAATAGGCCTCTGACATGGTTTGTGTAACGACCACTATCAAAGATAACGTCTAGGACCAAAGGCTTAACGTACCATCCGAAGCACGGAATCATTTTTCTTCTAGATATTCAGGTGTTTCAACCTGCATTGTCCTAACTCAACTAAGGGAAAACGCACACAAAGTGATAAATTGAATTCAAATAATCAGTTCTGCGTTCGGACATGGGAATAGAACCCAGGGCCTCCGGATCGCGGCAGCCCATGGCTCAGACCACAAAACCACGGAAGCAGTTCTTATTTATTAAAATTTTACCTATAATTTAAATAAGTATATAATTATTATTAAAATAAATAAAGGTAATACCATTTACTTCCATGCTGGACTGGGAGTGATAGAAAAACATAGAATGTGCCAGCTGCATCTCCTCCCGGGCATGCTGTAAAAACCAGCTAAGGGATTCGAGGGTTTTAATGTATTGCAATTTAGGCGATGGGCTGACAACCTGTCACTATAGCAATACACATGACCATCTGAAATAACTCTCAAAACTTGTCAGACGTGGCGGAACGACCTTTCGGTCGTTTTCGCTCTGCCTACCCCATTAGGGATAAAGGCGTGATTTATGTATGTATGTATGTATTACCCTGTAATAAAAATATAGATAACTTGAATGAAAAATAAATAAAATACTTATCTAATCAAATTTCTGAACGCACCATAGTATACTTTTTTTATTTTTCTGGCACCATAGTATACTTTTTTTATTTTTCTGGCGCCACCTGCGAATTTGAATTTCGAACACCAATTTGGGACCGATTTTGCCAATTTATCACTTTGTGATATTTTTCTCAGTTTGGTTAGGACAATGCAGGCTGGATCACCTGATTCCGTGCTTCCGAGGGCACGTTAAGCCGTCGGTCCCAGTTGCTGTCTTTTATAGTGGCTGTTACACGAACCGTGTCAGAGGCCTATTCGCTGTGCTATTAGGCGGTTTAAAAACTCTGACATAGGGTTCATCGAGTCGATCGAATCGAGAGCCCACACGACAAGTGAAGAAGAAAAAATTTAAAAACAAAACATTCAGCCCTAACTAAAACAAATATACATAGACGTAACACTATTCGTTACGAAAACTCTTCTAACAAACTTCGAAAACTGTGTAACACATAAGGGCGTAACTTGCAAATCAGGGTTCAAAAAATACATAAATGAATATTCCATACAAAATAAAAGTATGACCGTAAAATTAATAGTGTCGAAATAAACTAGATAGACTACTGTAACTATGAGTAAAATAAGATTAGTGCATATTTAAAACAACATAAAGTTCTTACACTTCAAACTTATTTTTCATCTAAAAACGCGTCTACTGAACAATTTACGTGTTGTTAGGCCCTTATGTGTTGAAGCCGACGATATACTCGACGTTGCCAAAGCGCGGTTATATATGCAGATCGCTGAAAAAACTTCGATACCGCGTTTCAGAACTTGTGTTTCTTGATGTGGCGCCATCTATCGGCTACAGTTACCTGCGTGACAAGATGCTGAAACCTCCTCTCGCACGGTTGTACCAGCTGTAGCATGCATATCCTCTTTGGTAGCATGTACACGACGTTGCCAAAGCGCGGTTATATATGCAGATCGCTGAAAAAACTTCGATACCGCGTTTCAGAACTTGTGTTTCTTGATGTGGCGCCATCTATCGGCTACAGTTACCTGCGTGACAAGATGCTGAAACCTCCTCTCGCACGGTTGTACCAACTGTAGCTTGTACTCCACGTTGCCAAAGCGCGGTTCTGGTGGTAGACTACCGTACGCTTCTTCTTCTGAATCTTCCGGTTCTGACGTCCTGAAATACAAATTATAATTTAATTTCTTAACTGCCTCCGTGCTCTAGTGGTCTGAAACATGGGCTTCCGATCCGGAGGTCCTGGGTTCGATTCCCAGGGAGGGGAACACAGTGAGATTTTCCCCAGTTTGGTTAGGTTATTGCAGGCTGAATAACCTGATTGTCCGAAAAGAAAAAGGATTCCGTGCTTCGGAGGGCACGCAAGCCTTCGGTTTCGGTCGCTGTCTTTGATAGTGGTCGTTACAGAAACCATGTCAGAGGCCTATTGGCTGTGCTATTAGGCGGTTTAAAAACTCTGACACCAGGGTTCATCGGGTCTTTCGACGCGAAAACCACACGACAGAAGAAGAACAACTCCTAAGTTAGCCGAAAATAGCTCTGCATAACCCGGAGAAGTTATACGTCTATAACTTGCATGTTTGTAAAAAAAGAAACTTACGTATCGTCAAAACACTCGTCCAAATCATCTGAACTATAGAAACAATCATTCTGAAGCTCCTCGGTATTAAAATCCCCCGACAAATACATGTCGTCTTTCAAACTGACTTTCTCTAACTTTTCTATAACGTTGTACACTGCTTTCTTCTCAAACGAATCCATGTTCGCGTTGCTTTCAAAATCGTCAATGGAATTTTTCCTTTTTAATTTTTTGTAGTCACTCAAATCGTTCACGTTTTTTTCCGATTTTTTCGTTGCAGTTTTTAATTTTTGACGATTGATTGTTTAAGCTTATATTTCTTGTGATATAGTCTAGGTTTGTGTCTGTGTTGGCCCAAGCGTTGGAAGGTAAAATATCTTTGGCTGGTGATATTTTGTTCTTTTTTCTGCGGTTTTTTCGGCCTGAGTTCCTTCGCTTTGGCTTGTTGTCTTCCGTTTTTAGGTTGCCATCTGTGAAAAAGTGAGAATCTGCAAAATTCTCGATAATACAACAACTTGACATGAATAATATTAACTAAACTGCCTGCCTCCGCGATCTAACGGTCTGAGCCATGGGCTCCCGTTCCGGAGGTTCTTGTTTTCGATTCCCGGAGGAGGGGCACAAAGTTGATATTTGTCACTTTGTGAGATTTTTACCCAGTTTGATTAGGACAATTCAAGCAAGCTGAATCACCTGATTGTCTGGAAGAAAAACGATTGCGTTCTTCGGAGGGCACGTTAAGCCGTCGGTCCCGATCGTCTGTCTTTGATAGTGGTCGTTACCTATGGTAGAGGCTTAGTAGCTGTTACCCTTCCTTCACTACTATGCGGTTTTAAAACTCTGACTCCAGGGTTCATTGGGTCGTTCGTCGACTCGTAACACTCACTCGATAAAAGAAGTTTTTTTTTTTATTCGGAATGGGTTCGCTCTTGACTCTAGACACTAGGTCAGGGATGACCGTGACAGAGTCGACGATGGAGCGAGCAAACCCAGAGGATGCCTGTTAAGGCACTGGCATTCTCACGCACCGACGGAACACAGCAAGCTGTTTGGCGCCGGACTCCGGTGAGAGGGTGGTCGCGAGCTAGGCGGGCAAGGACTTCTTCGGGCAAGGTCTCCACGGTCACTCCACTAAGCTAACATACGTACCCTCTGCAGGCAGTGCGATGTAGCTGTCAATATACCCCCCATGCACCAACATTTCACCGGACAGCTGTGGTTCGCAGAGGAACGATGATTCTTCGGGCAAGGCCTCCTGTTTTCCTTGGCACTTGCGACCGCGGCGACGGCCTAGGAAGATTAATATTGTAATATGGTTATATTCATCATTATTATCATCATCAGCTCACGTGTCTAAGCAGGGGCGCGAGCCTACCCTGATTGGGTCTTAATCGACTATGTGGGTCCAGTACGGATTTGTCGACTTCACATAAAACCTTTCAACTTCTTTGTAGGTGTGTGCAGGTTTCGTCACGATGTTTTCCTTTACCGCAAAAGCGCGTAATCGGTGATAATGTCAGACTCGCGAAATGCCTATTTTAAAAATATCATAATCCCGACTTGACGTTTTGTAACTTTAAAATACCGCCATTTGGACATTTTGGAAATTTCGCGATTGCATTTTGAGATTTGAACGTTTCACGATTTATTTTATTTTCCCCTGAAAGATATGTAATGCCAGGAAATAAATAATATCTGATACACAAAATAAACCACCTATTAGCAAAATAATAACCTTTAGGAGTGTCAGTTTTTTTCTTAACATTATCCTGTTCAGGGTTGGCATTCTTCTTGTTTGTCTGCTTGCTCTGCCCGTCCGACGGGTCAAATAGGCTGAAGAAGGAATCCATTATGGGTTCTGAAACAACAGGACATAAAAAGCAATTAGAATAAAAAAAAATAAGCTTTCAAATTGGTTAATGTTAAATAAAAACATTGTTAATTTTAATCTTTTTAAACTGACTTTATGGAAGATTTTTCACAAATTTTTTGGTCAGTTTTCAAAAAATGTACACATTTAATTTTGATATGAATAACATTTAAAAATTTACTTCTATGCTGGACTGGGGGGCGATAAAAAACAGAATGTGCCAGTTGCATCTGCATCTCCTTCTGGGCATGCTGTAAAAACCAGCTAGCGTCCACTTGACGAGTAATACAGTTGATCACTAATTTCACCGCAGAAAACTAAGCCGCGGTAGCTTGGTTGGTTAAAGCGTTGAGCCGGTTTTCCAAAGACGCGGGTTCAAATCCTGTCGGCGGATGAAATTTTTGATTTGTTATTTCTAATATTATTCAGCTAAGGGATTCGATGGTTTCTTAGGTGATGGACTGATAACCTGTCACTATAGCAATATACAGACAGATCTATCTTAAACCCTCAAAAATTGACAGATGTGGTGGAACAACCTTTGTTTGGGTCGTTGACGCTCTGCCTACCCCATTAAGGATACAGGCGACAGGCGTGATAGTATGTAAGTTTAATTTTGATATGAATAACGTAGCTGACCCCGTGAAATACGGGTTAAGCCTGGGGAGATGATGATGATGATGATGAATAACATATAAATAAACTAGCTGTGCCCGCGACTTCGTACGCCCTGTTAGTATGGAAAATACGCAGTGTCGAACATACTGAAAAAGCTTCTCCGCGCGTAGGAGTGGGATCTGCTAGCCCGCGCGCGGAAGCGTGTTTCTCATTATCTGATCTTTGTCTTTGTATGGAAAACACGCTTCCGCGCGCGGGCTAGCCGATCCCGCTCTTACGCGCGGAGAAGCGTTTTCAGTATGTTCGACACTGCGTGTTTTCCAAACAAACTGGGTTTTTTAAATTTTTTTTCATTTTTTTAGCCAGGTAGCGTGATTATTTGTGTCCAGGTCAAATAAAAAAAAAATACTCAGTTGAATAAAAATAAGTTCCTTTGAAATCGGTTAAAAAATTTAAAATCGGTTAACAGCCAATCAAAATTCAATTTCCTGCCTACACCCTAAGTCAAGTGGCGTGATTATTTATAATTTAGATTGAGTACAGGTAACACTCAGTCAATTAAAAAAAAACATCAAAATCGGTTAAATACAGTCAAACTTAAATTTTCTGCCTACCCTCTAAGTTACGTAGGGTGATTTTAAGTACCCTAAATTTCAACCCAGGTAAAACAGTTGAATAAAAAAAGTCCCATCGAAATCGGTTCAGTAGTTTTGGCCATCGGTTAAAAACAGCCAAAATTCAATTTCCTGCCTACCCTCTAAGTTACGTAGCGTGATTTTAGGTACCCTAAGTTTCAGCCCAGGTAACACAGTTGAATAAAAAAAGTTCCATTGAAATCGGTTCAGTAGTTTTGGCGTGATGTGGTAACAGACAGACAGACAGACAAAAATTAAAAAAAAGATTTGTTCTTGGTATCGTTAATAATACCTGATGCAATTATTTTTTCACAAAAATATTCAATGTACAGACACGATTACATTTCATAATTTCAAGTAACGCCATAATTACGAGGCCTAAAACGCGGTATCGAAATTTTTTCGGCGAACTGCATATATATACAAGTTCTTTCTATGCTCAATAGATTGGAACTTGGTATGGTGGTCAACACAGAGATTTAATATATGTATAGATTATCTAATTGTCTAATAACCTGTTAGCTGCTGAAAAATTTGCCTACAATAGTTTCTGAATTATTTAGTGACCTTCAAAGCTAAAATTTCAGTAAAAATGGTGATTTTGATGATGACATTGAGATATTGGTATAATGCCAAGTTCAAATTATACCTTCTACCTACTGATTTTGAGGTCATTCACATGCATGATATTGTTTTAGTTATATCTTTAAGATATAATTATATCATATCAGAATTAATATATTTGGTTTATTATCTTATTTATCTATTGCCATGTATATTTAAATTTAGCAGTAAAAGTTTGTTTGTTTTAAAAATAGAATTAACTTGGTTTTGTAAAGGAAAGAAGTTTTTTTTTATTATTATTAGTTATTGGAATGCTAGTTAACATAAGCATTTCAAATATAATTATATTAGTGTGATTGACATCATAAAATAAAAAAAAATTGGCATTAGTGGTGAAATACCTAACTTTTTGGCAAAGTAGTTTAAAATCACATTAAGAGTAAATGGAGCTAGAGCGGCAGCGACTTTCTCTAATCAGTGTTTAAAATACACTTCTTCTTCTTCTTCTGTCGTGTCGATGGTTCAATTAAATGTATTTTGACCAGTGCTCTGCCACGGCGACAGCATTGTTTGTGGCATCATACAGGTCCTGTAGTGTGCAGGTGTTGGGGCACTGACTACATTCTAGTAGGTGTGACATGGTCTGCACGGATCCACAATCGCAAGTTGTGTTGTCACTGTATCCCCACTTCGTCAAGTTGGACCTGCAGCGGCCAACCTGTGTCCGTAGTCTATTTAATGACTTCCAGGTCGACCTTCTGCAGGTTCAATGTGGTGGGACGGAGGAGGATATTTTCTATTCCACAAGTGTCGGCGAGCCTCACCTGGGTCGTCAGCTATCAGTAGAGTTAACTTAAGAAAGCTATTTCGACTTATCAATCGCAATCTGCACTCATTGGTGTTATGGAGTGGGTGTCTCGAATTGTTTTAATCAGACCGGAACACAACAACTAATTAAATATATATCTGAGTCAGAATGGTGTGGTCTCATTATACTTAATAGATTTGTTACTATGCCAAAGAATAAAAATAAAATCAAATGAATATAAGTTTATTGTTTTATTTAGAACAAAAATAACAAACAAGTTGATTTTTTCATAATCTTAATGATTTTTTGATTTCATATGCCTCATTTATAGTAGAGTTACTTGACTATGAAAATGTATGATTTGCTTACTAAATAGGTACTTAGGTATTTAGTGCGAAATTAGAAAGGGACTAACTGTACCTTTATGTAGAACAATTTAGGTGCAAAATTAGTGCGAAATTAGAAAGGTTCTAACTGTAGGTACCTTTGTGCAGAACAGTTTTGGCGCAAAATTAACACAGACACATTCAAAATACCACTGATATGGGATGACAAGAATTAAAGCTTGGTGCTGGAGTCAAAAAGAACGCAATAAGAATGAATTAACATGTTTTTTAGTAAAAATATACAATAAAAGGGTCTTACCAAACAGCTGTTGTTAGGCCCAAGGTCACGACCAGAAGCCGCTCTGCGCTCTGTTGCCAACGTGCGGCGGTACAAGTGAAGTCACTGTTTGAAAACAAGAAACACTGCCAAACAATCCAACAGTGACGTAAATACAAGTAAAATTACAACTGCACAAACAACCTAGGTACTGTTTACACAATATAGTTACATGTTCAGTGACATACAGGGAGCAGAGCAATATTGAATAACGCCCTTCGGTTTTGTGATTGAAAGAGTTACTGAGTCATTCTGATAAGAATTAAGTAACTGTGGTGAAATATTTGTAGATTTTACCACTGAGTAATTAATCAACTAGCGTTTTGATTTCACGAAATATTTTGATTTGACAGTTTTGTTTGGGGAGGACACAATACGCGTCAATCTTTGGGCGCGAAATAAAATTCAACACGTAAAATGCAAAGCGTATTTCGTGTCATTCTTGACACCAAATACGGTCTGCATTTTTTGTGTCGCGGGTTATTTTCTGAACTTTCTCGATGCGCTCGAGTAATTGGTGACAGAAAATGTGCAAAATGTATTTCGCGACAAGAAAAATGCAGCAAATAATCCGTGTTTTCAAGGGACTTCAATAACTGAGCGCATCGAGAAAGCGCGGCAAATTTTGTGCAGCGAGTAATTCGTGTATGTCATTGACCTTTCCTTAGAGATGTGAATCTTTCATAGCTGGCAATTCTGTTATCGATTTCTTTAACTTCTCGATTCTCATGACATTTATAGAAAATTTTAGATAAAGCAATCCGCGAGGGGGGGGGGACGGGGGGGGCGGAGCCCCCCGAAAAGGGGGGCTCGGGGGGCGCAGCCCCCCGCAATAAAAAAACAACTTCTATTAACCCCCACATCGCTGACAGTAGGTTATGTTAGGTTCCATAGTGACCCCCTGGAGCGAACGAAGTGAGCGACCGAGCCGCAGAGGAGCAGCTGCTATACAGAAAACCTTCCTGTAGGTTAGGTTATGTTAGACTAATTTACTCACAATATCCTAGACAAAAAATCGATTTGGATTATGCTAAAAATTGATCTTGGTACAACTCTACTCTAATTAAAAACAAAATGGCACCATGACCTCGATGTACATTGCGCGTCAAGTATCTTTCATATTGTATCTCGCAGCCCGTTTAGTGCAGCGCGTAATTCGTGTCATCGACGTGGATTCTCGTTTTGCATTAAATTTGTCGCCAATTACTGACTGCATTTTATAATCCGCGTAAAACTTATTCAAAAGAATAAAATGCAACCCAACAATTCGCGTCAAAAAGTGTGCAAACCGAGAATCCACGTCGATGACACGAATTACGCGTTGCACTAAACGAGCTGCGAGATACAATATGAAAGATACTTGACGCGCAATGTATGCTACCTTTTGTTTGCAAGGTCTAATTACTATATAAACTCGCATATACCCTTAGCAAAAACTCACTTTTATAAAGCTATCTCTTTTCTGTTTACAACAAATTGGTATAGCTATCTCTTAAAAAATGTAAACGAATGAAATGTGGTGAAATGTGTGTGATATTTAACTTTTAATCTGTGGCATAAGTGCCATTCCTATTTACGCACACACCAGTCAGTTTCCAGCAAGGTTTCCAACTGAGTGTAGAAATCACTGCGTTTTTTTCACAGACGGTTTTTTTACAGCTACAAAGGGAAAAAAACGAAAAAAACTGTCGTAAACCCGAACGTTTTATGAAACGATTTTGACGATTTTCTATTCAGCGCCATCTATTGTCTAGTAGCAAAACTTTTAGCAGAATAAAAAAAAAAGACCTTGTTATATTTGCAGCGAGCGAGCAACATCGAAACGCAATAAAAAAATAAAATAGTGTCAATTTGACGTTTGATCCTGGAGTGCGTTCACGCATGCACCTAGGGGAAACCGTTAGAGCGACTTTTAATCTGACAGCTCGCGTAAACCCCCGTTCATGCACGCACTTGCACCTGTCAGGATGAAATTTCCCCTGACAGGCGCTTCAAAACGGGGCTTTATCAACTGTCAAAGTGAAAAGTTCCCCTAACCTTGCGCTAACCGTGCGCCCGTGAACGTACCCCCGAATTGTTTGTGTTATATTTCTCTCGTGCGTGGTTTTTGTTTCCATTCTATTGATTCACAGCCAAATCAATTAATTCCTTTTACAAACCAGTTAGATTTTTGACCGAGCGCAATTTCATCTCATAATGTAGATGTAGCCTTGAAAACGACTAGTAAAGGATGGCAGTGAATGTTGCTCGTATCTACGAGCATACCATCCGTCCTGGGCGGTCTTACTGCCGTATTTGCCTCCGATCAGCTGGAGAAACTACATTAGTACCTCCAAAGAGAATTCTACAATTCACAGAAGCGTTGAAACTCGATATATTTGAAGGAAAAGTAAGTATAGAAACAAATTTTTGATTGCATGCTACATGCGACAGTATGAGCGTCAATTTTGATATCCTTTTAGGAATAACTGATTTGAATAGTAGGGGAGACTGAGGACACTTGATCCCCTCTATTGGTTTTTGTATGTAAAATCATAAATAATTGACCAATTCTAATAAATATCAATAGATCCAGAATTTTATGGAGAATAAGTTTTGTAGCAGTCAGAATAATAAACACAGTGTAAATAGTAAAAAAAGTGATTAAGGGAGACTTTATACCTGGATCAGGTCTACTCAAATTGAATGTAACAAATCTCCTCAATGACAGCGAGGTTATAAAACGTGTTACACAAATTAGCATTTTACGAATATCGCTTCATTAGGCTGCTAAAATACACACACACAGAATGATTTCTATCCTTAATAATCAATGATTTACAAACTCAATGTGTAAATGTCCAAAACAACCAATTCAAAACTCACAAATTTTAAGTCCAGTCAACTGAAAAAATATAAACAGTCGCCATTTGCATTGACGAGTCAATTAGGGATTTTTTGACAGCACAAAATTTTAGTTCAAAAATTCACATTAGATGGCTCTGCTCTTATTTCATTAAAAAAAAACAGACAATGCTCCCTTAGAATATAAACTCTTTGTATTTTTTAGACTCAACTTGACATACCATAATGTCAAATCTAAAAGAACATTATTTTCGTCGTATTTTTTGCTGCTAGGCATTATTATTACTCTCGCCCAACTAGCAGAATTATTATAATCATCATCTGAAATCGCATAAATTATATCAACCTGAAAATAACTTTGTTACGATATGGAACTTTTTCAACAGGTTTGTTTTTTACTCTGAATAAAAACTCCTTACTTGTACTCCATTATACAGTTTATCAAAAATCTTTTGCCCTACCGGCGCAATCTTAAGGAGTTTTTATTCTGAGGATGGCTTTGATGAGATGAAATAAAGTAAGCGACATCTATCGGGAATAAAAATACTATTTTCTGTCATCTGAAAGTCTCTAATTGCGACAACTTTGTCTTTTTTTTCTTGATTTGGCACCCAGGAAGATTTAGTTTTGCCGTTTTAAATTTATCTAGGATGTGTTGTAGATTTTAAAACTTACTGTACCAAGTCACTCGTAGAGATCAAATGTCCTCAGTCTCCCCTACGTGTTGAGAACATGGTACCCAACATTGGTATTAGATCTCCAACAAGCCAGCAGTTTATCTTCATGCTATGATGTGCACTATGAAAATAGGTCTAAATATGCCAGGATGATCTGGACAATAGTATTTGCATCAGAGGATCTTATTAGTTTCAATGAATCAAAGTTATAATCTGCTATTCCAAAATTTGAGTCTCTACCAAGTCGCAAATAAAATGCTGTTTATGTTGGTATTGCTAACGCAACATAAAAAAAAGAAACTAAATTAATTATGATTGCAGAATGCAACAGTATGCTACATGTGCGAAGCGTACGCAGGCACCGCCTTAAGAATTTACCAGGCCTGCCTCAATGCTGTCTCGGTAAAGAAAGTCTGCAAACCGCTAAAGAATATGAAGCCAACTGATCCCGTAAGTTACAAATCTTAATAATATTTGTTCTTAAAGCTTATTTGCCAACTTTTGGTGAGAGTTTTCAGCGTAGTGGCCGAAATGAGATTACTTCCAAACCTGCTTCATCAAGAAGCACATGGTATACCTACCCCTTTTTTGTATGTTTGCAAGGGAACTTTGCTTGAAAAGTTTCAGCGTAGTTTCACCAAAATACCCAGACAATTAAAAAAGCTAACTTATGACCAACGCCACAGATAATATAATACTTTTAGTACAGATGCCTAACGTCATACAACAAAACTGGTCCGGATTAACCAGGCAGACCACCGGGCAGGCCCGTTTTTAGGACATTGTGACGCAATTAAATAACACATTTACCTTATTTGAACAGTTTTTTGTAAATATCTACAAAACGCTAAAACAACTAACAAATCATGAACAGTGAGATACAGGCTCTATCAGTTGCTACAACTGCCTGCTGCCTGATTATATAATATATATAACTTTAGTATTTCAATTTACGGAAAAGAATAAAGGTTAACTAAACAATCTTTATTCCCTTTTAATCGAAGAACATGTTTCTAAAGTAAGTTTTAGCTATTATCCTAGTACTATTATATATTCTGTACTATTAGGTATGAAAACACAAATAAACAATAGTGTTGGTAGTTTAACTAATTTGCCAACACTTACAATATTTATTTTAGAAATGTGTTTTTAAATAATTCAATGTGAAAGATTGTTTACCTTTAATTTTGTTCCGTACTTGGAAATACTACAATACAAATTATAACTTCACTCAAATACTATCCGTTCTGAGAATGTAATACAATACTTGTGAGACATATTAAATGCTGACAGGTTGGAATGTTAAGAGAAGTTGAACAGGCTTATTATAATTCTGTATAAAATAAAAAATACTTAAAAAAATATTATTTGGTAAGGATTTATGTATATAAGCCGTGCGTTTAAAGGTTTAAAGAAACGATCTGAAAATGGCGTCCGCTCGCTTCGTGATTGGTCCGCCTCGCATGCGTGCTCGCTCTACCTAATAGAGAGAGAGTGAGCGAGAACCCATGCGAGCGTCGGCCATTTATAGATCGTTTTTTTATGTGCACGGGTTATACTTTACTTTTACTTTATAATGTTGGTATAGACTAGAAGTACAGTACAGTATAGATCTAGATGAAACTTCCCACTGCAATACAAACATTTTTGCTTTTAATTATTCTAGGTCTCGGATTCGCTGAGAAGATCCATATTAGAATGCAATGCCAACCTGAAGGAATACCGCAAGAAGACCGTGCTGCAGCAGACTCAGGTGCTAGTCGTCGACAGTTCTGGGGTAAGTTAGATTCTGTATGATAAAAATATACCTACCTACACACACAAAAAAAAAACATAACAAAACACTCTGTATTTTTAATTGAGCGAAAACCAATAGTTTATTTTGATCAAATATTATGGGGACAGACAATTAAATGGTTAGCATAGTATTGGTATTTTTGTGAACAGAAAAATATAATCTGTAAGCAGAAAAAGCTAATTGGTCAGTAACTCGTGGTCAGCAAACATTTCAAAATTAATCCGCAATTTATGTCATTCTGGATGGCTGTAATTATTTTTCTACAGCATATTAATTATACAACGTGTAACATAAATGGTATATGCATCGAGAAATGTGTGAATCTACCCATGAAACTGAACAACTTTCCCTAAGAACATAGGTCGAAATACGAGAAAAAAAAAATTGACTTCCCATACTAAATACGCTATCAGCTGATACATTTAGTATGAAAGGTCACGATTTTTTTTTCGTTTTTCGACCTATGTTTCTTAGGGAAAGTTGTTCAGTTTCATGGGTAGATTCACACATTTCTCGATGCATATACCCTTTCTGTTGCACCCTGTATAAGCTGCAATGAGCTGCTCCTGTTTAGTAAAATCTTGGTAAGCACTTAGAGTGTAAGCAAAAATATGCATTTTGTGCAGCATATAAAAGTACCTACAATACTTTATTTATCATGCGTATGTTCATACTTGGCATGCGCTGCGTTCTTTCTTCCATTCTATGTCGGCTCTGGCACATCGCCGGCCGCTGCCGCGGCACACTCGCTGCGCTCGCTCGGCTCGTGCGTTGTGGTCACTAGTCTAACCTAACCTGGCGTCAAGCGCACGGTGCACGCCAGCGCCCTCATCAGTAAAAATCATTATTCATAAATCATTACTCACTGAAAACGCAATGAATCGAACATCCGGTAAACAGATTAAAGAATAGGTACTGAAGTTTGTTCTTTTCTTCTTACTTTCTCCTCTACCCAAAGGTTGTCTGGAAGAGATCGCGTGCAGCGATAAGAGTACTTTTGTGCATATTAATTTTGGATTTTTCTGTAAACTTTTTTTGTATAAGTATATAAGTTTGATCATTTAACTTAACCTATTACCGTTTTTTATTGTTATTTTTATTTAGTTGCAATAATTAGTGGTCATAATAGGACTCGTATGCCGTATTGGGTTAGTTTTCGTACCAGGAGGTGTTTTTAATTAGCCTGTTTGGTCCATAGATCGAGTGGCAGCCAGAAGAGGGTTCGACTATCAATGAACCAACCAAGATCATTGCTCCTCCTGTGCCAAGGTATGCTAAATAAATCATTATTTCCATGCCAACTAATATACTAATATTGCTAGATTAACATTTTTTTAAGTCGACTAGTCACGATATTACTCCTGGCGATTACTCCACCGACAAGAGCAAAGCCCTTAAATTATGATGATGATGAGTCACGATATTGTTTATAGTACATTGTTTAACGAGGAGAGAACATGACCGATTCCCACGAGGGTGTAGTTTGAGGCCCGAAGCGCAGCTGAGGGCCTCAATACACACGAGTTGGGAATCGCATTTTCTTCCGAGTTATACATAGTGCTTTATACTACACCTATGAGGAAAATATAATCAAAAATCCTTGTAAGATAAAGAATGATATCACTTACATGAGAAGATAACTTAAGAACATTTGAAGTGTCATCATCCATGCGAACAGAACACAAACAAACGAAACACATATTAATACAGTTACACATTACATCTAAAACACTAAACACTTAATTTACATTAAATAAGTCATATAAATCAAAGAACGAAAAAGAATTCGCGCGGACATGTTGATTTTGCCATATTTTTTACTTAAAAATATAAAAGAGACAAATGAAGCAAAGCACATACTGCCAAAAAATGTAAGTGGCCAGTATCATTTTGTGGGCTTCGACATACAAACTTTTTGTTTTTTGCCATTCGCCTGTTTCTAGTTTTGAATTATGAATTTAAAAAAAAAATAGGAGGGGAGAAAATACTTTCTCCCCTAGGGGAGAAAGTAAATCCCATATATTTTTGCCGCCCGCATATTCGTTCGCTTGGATTTACGTACTTTCTTTCCTTTTTTCAAGTAAGAACTAATATACTTTCCGAATAGGTGTAGTATAAAATTGTTTTAAAGTCGACGGGTCACAACCAACCCTGCTGCACTTTTTGACAAGGTTAGGGCGTTTGCGCACTTATTCGTATCCGATCCGCATCCAATCCGATTTGGCCTTCCTAGATATGTATGACAACTTGTGCATGTGCACCCGTCTATATACGTTTCATATGTTTTTTTTTTGGATATGGATTGGATATGAATGAGTGCACAGACGGCCTTAGGTAGACCACTCTACGACGACGTGACGACGACGCTACGCGACGCGAACTGGCGCGACCAAATCGCGACAAACGTTGTCAACTTCATTTAGTACATTTTTGTGTCGCGTCGCTCTAGTGTGATCTAACCTTACCATACGAAATATTTATCGTCAGCGCCACCTATCTTAAAGGCTCCTACACACTATATCGCCGGCATTGCCGCCGGCCGTGCCGCGCGGCATATGCCGCCAGTGTCGCGGCATAGTGTGTAGGAGCCATAACAATTACGTCTCATTTATTAATTTATAATATATTCAATGCTTTAGTGCTACTCTTAACAACCAGTATAAATACTTAGATATCATTTATTCTTCAGACAGTTGACGCAACAGCAGCAGCAACAGCAATACGAGACGGTAGTTCTAGACGATGACGATGACGAAGCACCAGCAAAAAAGAAAACAACACCGTTTACCCCACCGACTACTTTACCAAAACTAATCCCCATCGAGAAACTACTAGATCCAAAACTCACTGACAAATCCAATTTCGCTGCCCTCTTACCTGAACAAATGCAGATTATAAGCAATCATAACATAGAGGAAAACAACTTTATTCTACATCCTGTTATAGTCGGGGAAAAAGGAATCTTAGTTGCACCGAGTTTAGGAGCGCAAATCATCAACAGTCAACTTGTGTACGATGCAAAAGTATACAAACCACTGCCCATGATAGATTGCACTGAGACAAACTTCATTATTAAATCTTCAAAGGATACTACAAACTCTCAGCTGGCCAAACTACTGTTACAAAATAACAACAGTGCAAATAAAAGTACAAGAGGCTCTGCGCAGTATAGTTATCGCAGGCCAGAAAACGAGAACAAAAAAAGAACATCAGACAGCTCAGTCAGTGCGAATAAGAAAAGACAATCAGATAATACAGATAGTGATGCTCAGTATATTGTAGATTTAGATACGATTAATAATATGATCATTAATGGTGAAGGACCAATGTCCATGTTGGAAAATAACGATGAGAGTCCAATAGCAGTTATTTCAAATGTCACAGGTCACAGTGAGGACCCGATTGCAGTTATTTCTAATGTAGAAAGTACGAGTGGCCGGTTAAGAGGCGAACAAGGCGTTATAAAGGGGGTTATATCGCGTGGACCGCAGCCTGTTGAGAAGAACGTCAAAATTGACTGGGAGGACAAAATTCCTATGGATGTTATTTCTTTTGTGGTAAGTTTTGTTTAGAATTTTTGAAATGGCAGTGCTATTTTATTTCATAAATATGCGATGAGCGATAGAAAGGCATTCCGAAGGTTGAAGGTTCGAATACTTCAAATTCTGTCGAATTTTTAATTCTCTACGGACTTTGTAGCCTGATCAAATCACCTAACTGGCGCATAAGTAAGATGATCCATGTTGTTGAATGGACACTATATCCGTGGTCGTGAGCACTATACTATACAAGTTCAGCGCTATTTGACCTCAATGAGATTGGCGCTGTCACCGAAAACCGTTAGAAAAGATTATACTAATGATCCAGACTTATGTTTTAATAAAGTAAAAATTTTGGGCCATAGGCTCTGAGTTTACTGTAAAAACAGCACTCCTTTAAATCTTTTCTCTTTCCCCCCAGGACTCATCGGACCCTTCAGACAGAGAGCTCATAGTTCCTGATCTACCCTCTAATTATAGACAAGCCACCACACAGATGCCACAAAAACACGCATATAGACAGAAGCGTGACCAAGTTATAGACCTCTGTTGATCTATTATGATCATAAAAACCACGTACTTTCGATATGAAAAGAATTGAATTAAAGTTGAAATTGACCATTTATTCCCACTGATTCCGTTGACCGAACTATGGCTTGGCTTGTTGCAAGAGCTGAAATCCTTTAGCAAGAGCCGAGCGACCTCAAGACTCCACGGGACATTGCGAATTGATACGGTTGCCTTTTGGCATCGAATGTGCGCCGACAATTTTTCAGGCGAGATTTTTCGTGATAAAGTGCATTCTCATGTCTACACTGCAAGCCATAACGTAGAATCGTGTAAGAGTGTGCGATATATCATTCCTTTCACTCGACACCACCAAAACGACACCACCGACTATTAGTGAGGTTACCTACATACAAAGTTGTTGATATGAAAACTCCAATTAAGTTCAAGCAGTTTCATTAATGAGGTATGTCATTTGATAAAGTTTATATTTATCTGTCACTCAAATGGTCATCTTGACATTGTTCATTGCAATTTGCATATTATTGTCTTTCCGTCCGAATATTTTAATTCTGGACATCACTAGGGTGGTGTCGTATGGACTAGAGATTCCATACGACACCACCGATGGTGTCGTTTTGGTGGTGTCGAGTGGAAGGAAGGCGATATATTTGTTTCGTAATAACAATATGTTTTTGTAGGATGAGCAACTCGATGTAAAGCCTTGTGTATGTACCATGAATGTGATCTAATAAATAACAGAATAGATTTTCTGGATTGGGTATAAGTATATTTTCTCCATATGAATCTAAATTCTTAGTTATCTAAGATTTTATGTTATGATTGGGAAGACCGTGCAAAACTTTTTTGGATAAGTATTTTTTTTTTTCACTGGGGAATCAAATGCAGGTTATATTAATATGAACAAATACAAAACTTTGAGTTTTCGAATGGAATTGAATTGTGTTAATTTCCCCTTCAACTCGTTTCAACTATTGTATAATATATATTTTAAAATGTCAGCGGGGCTATGATGCGCACTGTACACTTCGTTTTGTCTAAGGTCAATGTGGGGAAGTCCGTCTACAGGGAAACTCCGTCTAACGACTATAACTTCAGCATTTAAATAAGAGCGCGGATTACTTTGTGGTCGATAAAACCAGTATTGTGGTGTTAGTTCAAGTCACATGGCGCTAGTAGCATTTTGAGGCTAGAAAAAAGAAAATAGCCATTTTTTTGTGACGGTGTGCCGGTCTATAATGAAGTATGCCGGACTTCCCCACATTGACCTTACACAATATTATTTCTTTCGCACTTCACAGCGGAATAGGACAGGCATTAATCATTGTTTGCAACACGTGTAGACAATAGAAGTCAACAGCGCACATCATAGCCCTGCAGAAGACAATGTAGCTGATAAAAATTATAATAACTTATTATCACTTTTATCAGCTAAATTGTGTTAGGTTAGGTATATTTTTTGTTAAAAATTAAGAGTTGTTTTTTCGTTTCAATATTTAGTACTAAAATACAAAGCTGTAATTATAAAAAGACTTTTATTTGTTTGCAATCAAATTCACTTCAATATACCAAAACGTTTTCTGTTGTTTTTGCGAATAGTAAACACTGAGTTAATGTATGGAGCAGACATCATCCAAGCACTTTATGTCCCATTTAATATGTGTGCATGCACTCATACTAGTGGTCTGACTTGATTTTTTTAATAAAAAAGAGTTAAAAAGTTAGAAACATGTCGCACTGGGTATTAATATAAAAAGAATAAGTTTTCATAAGTAATTACGTCAATATAAACCCTTTAAAATTAAATACGGACGAAATTCGTGCGGACGCCTTATTGAATTTTGGTGACATGTCGTATGTTCGTGATGGCTGTTCCATAATATACCGGGTGTAAGGGACAGCGTCCCGCAAACTGATAGGGGTTGCTTAGTCAACGATACTGAACACATATCACCAGGTTTTTATCAGGAAATGAAAAAAAAAATTGCTTTTCCATACAAATTGTCTGATCAATGTGATAATTTTGTATGAAAAAGCAAATTTTTATTTTCATTTCCTGAAAAAAAATCCTGATGGTAGTTGTTCAGTATCGTTGACTGAGCAACCCCTATAAGTTTGCAGGACGCTGTCCCTTACACCTCGTAGGTATACGCTAGTATAATAGCAGTTCAGTGGTAGTAAATGTATTTTTAAACATTAAAATAAATTTATTCGCAAAAAAATATATGTCACGGCTATTATTGCAAGGAGTGTTTTTGGGTAATAATTCCTCAAAATAATAGCAACTTCTTGGATACAATCGTCAAACTAAAAATAAATAAAAAAAGTAATGTCACTTATTGGTCACTTATGGGTCACTTAACTAACAGCAACAACGACAAACATTTATTTTGAATTTTATTTTATTATATTGAGAGGAAAAAGGTCTAAATTCTTACTCAATGTACCTACCTATAATCACCCAATTTCCTACGTAAGGCATAAAAACCCTTTAGGACCAGAAGTACCACCGATTTGTACCACAGGTGGTACAAATGGTACATAACCACAGATATAGTACTACAAACAACATAACCTAATTTATTATTCAAACAAGAAATCAACAAGTGTCTCAAAAGCGTAGTAAACTAAGTTAAAAGTAAATGATAAAATGGAATTCACACTATCGGAGAAGAAATTGTGGCAAACTCAACTACCAGAAGACGAGAAAGAAAAAGAATGGGCGCATAATGTTAAAAGGGACTATAAAAACCAACCAACCAAGCAAGAAACGGCTGTTCGGTGCCAATGGTAAGTCTAGTAATTACTAATTCTAATTATACCTATTGAATAATTTAATACTTAATAGGTAAGCGTAAAATTTCACGTTCGCTACGCTCGCGATATAAGCTCATATACTTCGATCAATAAATAGACATCTTATGCTCACTACGTTCGCGAAATTATAAAGAAATTGTAATCTCATAGTCACTACGTTCGCGATATGAGTGCTTCGATCATAAATTCATAACGTAATGTGTCGAGGTCGAGCTTGCTACGCTCGCCATTTAAGTATAGTTGAATTACCGTATTTAAGTTGAAATACCGAGATCTCCCGTTGCTCATCATGATATATCTTTAAAATTTGTATTTTCATTTTGTCCCGGATTCTACTTTTGTACATCAGCTATCAACCCTACTTCCAGCACCGAAGCAATGGACAAAGATAAAGACTACTGGAGCTTAGTAGAAGAGACAGAAGGCGAGGCGATGCGCAGACGCATGATGGCGGCTTGTCAGCTGCACGCGCGGCGACATAAGAAGCGGGGTGTCTACACCAATGCTGCGATCGTGTTTGCTGCGATCAGCGTCGTAGGTAAGGCACTGTAGAAGAGAGGGTGAGGCGATATGCAGACGCATGATGGCGGCTTGTTAGCTGCACGCGCTGCGACATAAGAAGCGGGGTGCTGCGATCGTGTTTGCTGCGATCTGCGTCATAGGTATGAAACTAGGTCTCACTAGGTCCCTTTAAACTTTAAATATTTGCATCGCACAACGTAAGAACTCACGTCACGACGTAGTGACGGGGCACGTTGCGACGTTGTTGCCCGGATTACCGTAGTAATTCTCGAGAACATTGCCGCAACGTGCCCCGACACGATGTGAGTTTTTACGTTATGCGACCGACGTAGATATTCACATCACGACGACGTGACGTTCGACGTTGACGTAACGTTGGATGCAACGACGTCGTGACGTGTTTATGTGGTGCCGCCTTAAGTTTTAATTTAAAGGAACAATAATTTTGACTAAGTAGTAAGTACATCTACTCGGACCATAACTCGGACTAAAGGCTCATTATTCTGGTGATTTTCATCACCGAACAGCTCAGACGAAAAGCCCGGTACCGAACCTTTGAGCCTGGGGGCTAATGCCATCGCCCGCGAGAGATCGTTTGTTCCCTGATGCCCCCTCCGGAGTCTCACTTTGCAGTGGCGTAGCGTCACCCCCCGGACTAGTTGTGCGGGAATGTTAATTACTTCATTATTTAGGCAAATACTGGTTCCTGGAGAAAAGTTATTCAGTTTTAGGAAATATGTTCAGTTTTGAGCAAAGTTGTTCAGTGTGGAGGAAAGTTGTTCAGTTTTGAGAAAAGTTGTTCAATTTTGAGAAAAGTTGTTCAGTTTTGGAAAAGTGGTTCAGTTACAGAAAAAATGTTCAGTTTTGAGAAAAGTTGTTCAGTTTTGGGAAAAGTTGTTAAGCTTGAGAAAAGTTGTTCAGTTTGCGAAAAGTAGTTTGGTTTTGAGAAAAGTCGTTCAGTTTTGAGAAAAGTTGTGTATCTTAGAGAAAAGGTGTGCAGTTTAAGAAAAGTTGTTCAGTTAAAGAAAAGTTGTTCAGTTTGAGAAAAGTTATTCAGTTTAAGAATAGTTCTACTACTAGAACGAAAGAACTTAATCACACATTTACAACGACCGGCAACCTTGTCTTTCAAGGGGCTGATGTGCAATATTTATGGCCGTACTGTATGAGTGAAGATAAAGTATTGTACGCAACTGTACATAATTAGGTATTAAAACACTCGTGTGATGCTATTATGAAACTCACACTCGTGTTTTAATACCCCTTATTACGCAGCAGTTGTTGCGTAAATAGCTATTATAGCAAAGTAATTGTGTGGTTTATATTGATTGGACTGCCTACCTACTCTACACCGTAGATCAGGTACACAAACCATCATTATTTTACCTACACCGAACCTTTGAGCCTGGAGGCTAATGCCATCGCCCACGACACGAGAGATCCTTTGTTCCCTGATGCCCCCTCCGGAATCTCCCTTTCAAAGGGACCCTTTGACGCGATGCGATTTTATTCCATCGTGGATTGAAACATACATACATAAAATCACGCCTTTATCCCTAATGGGGTAGGCAAAGCAAAAGCGACCTAAACATAGGTCGTTTCGCCACGTCTGACAAGTTTTGAGGGTCAATACAGATGATGCTTATGTAGGTAGGTATATTGCTATAGTGACGGGTTGTCAGCCCATCGCCTAAATTGCAATACACTGAAACTCTCAATTCCCGAGGGTTTCGAGGGTTGAAACTACTCGTAGTGAACCCCAGCTTTCAGATAATTTTGGGTTCATTTTATTATACGGGTTGTAAGGGACAGCGTACCAGAAACTGATAGGGGTTGATCAGTCAACGAAATTAAACTGAGAGCTATCACCAGGAAGTTCTTTCAGGAAATGAAAAAAAAATAAAATAGCATAGCTTATCATCGGAAAGTAACTTTTTTCATTTCCCATAAGTACTTTTCTGGTTCTGAAATCTTCCATGCTGGACTGGGAGTGATAGAAAAAACATAGAATGTGCCAGCTGCATCTCCTCCCGGGCATGCTGTAAAAACCAGCTAAGGGATTCGAGGGTTTTAATGTATTGCAATTTAGGCGATGGGCTGACAACCTGTCACTAATAGCAATACACATGACCATGTGAAATAACCCTCAAAACTTGTCAGACGTGGCGGAACGACCTTTCGGTCGTTTTCGCTCTGCCTACCCCATTAGGGATAAAGGCGTGATTTATGTATGTATGTACTTTTTCATTTCTCATACTCGGAAAGTAGTGTTGTTTTGATCTGACTATTGGGTGGAAGATGCTGCTTTCCTTTCACAGGGAAGGAATAACTCATACAAATTTCATCCCCACCCTAGGGCGGGAATGAACTTTAAAAATAGAACTGCTTGAATTGCTGTCAGCTGTGAAGACTTTTTTTCATATTAAAAAAAAAAAACTTTATGAAATGTCGTGACTTTTTAACCAGCTAGTGTCACTGGCCAGTGTGAATT
The DNA here is from genome assembly GCA_029255725.1 of Scrobipalpa atriplicella. Lineage (NCBI taxonomy): Eukaryota > Metazoa > Arthropoda > Insecta > Lepidoptera > Gelechiidae > Scrobipalpa > Scrobipalpa atriplicella. Next base: position 3,887 of record JARACY010004146.1, on the reverse strand, counting down.
TAGCGCAAACTTGCGATGCGAGTGCCGCGACAAAATTAAAAAATAGGTACCTACTTTATTAACAATAAATACTTAGTTTGTATTAACAACTAGTTTTATTTTCCTCATATTCTAAATGAAAAGTAGAGTCATTGCCACGGGTAGAAGAATCAATTCCTCTCGGACTATAGCCGCCCTCGCTGCGCTCGGGCGTCTAACTACCTCGGGAATTGATTCTCTTCCACCCTAGTCTATGAATCTACTATTCTGGTGAAATTAGTTCACTGAGCAGTTCCTATTGGGTTTGCTGTACACTGTCCCTTACACCCATTATTATCCATTGTTTGCAGGTGTAGTCCTGGTTTTCTTCCATTCGCTGGCAACGTCTGATGGAAAGTTACATTACAAGCAAGACTGAAAACTACTTTGATCCTTCGTGATGGATGTGGTTCAGTTCAGCTATATCCTACTCCTACAGGGTGTAAAAAAAGTACTGCGTTCCTTTAAACCACGTAATGTATTAGTGATATACAACACAAACTACACTTTTTTTTTTTTTTGTTATTCTGGGATGTCCCACTGCAGGGCAAAGGCCGCCACACATTAAATAAAATAAATAAAAATATTTAAATTGAATTTTTATTCAATTCGTAAAACCGAAAAAAATACGCCAACCATGGCCTATATCTATACTCTTTGGGCCAACCGTAGTTATGTACACTACCGCGGGCGCGACGGGGGAGCGGCTGGATGGGCGCGGGGCGCGGTGGCGGCAGAGTACTGTGACGACCGCCGTAGTGGTCGTGACTACAGTTAGCTTACTTGTTTCTGTTTTACGAATTTAATAAAATTTAAATATTTTTATTAATTATATTTATTGTGCAGTTTGTGTTGTATATCACTAATACATTACGTGGTTTGAAGGAACGTAGTGCTTTTTTTTACACCCTGTTAAGAGTTTTTTTAAATCTGATTATTTCGGCTTTCCGACGAAAACCAGTAGTGTAGAGTCTGTGCGAAAAGAGAACAGGCATGGAATTTGAGGGCGCGCATTTGTATTTAATAAACTGTCACTTGTTCGTGTGAGGATTATGCCCAAGTCTTTAACAGTAACCTTCTACATTAAATTTTGGAGGTTTTAGGTCAAAGACCTAGGCATAAACGCCACGCAACCAGCCGTACTAGTAGTACTATTATATATTCTGTGCCGTGGGCTAATTAATACAAATGTGCGTCCTCCGATTCTATGCCTGTTCTCTTTTCGCACAGACTCTAGTGGCCTGAACGATGTCTGCTGTCTTGATCTCGTGGCCTGCGCGGTACTGATATATAAATTATATATATTTTTTATTTTACGTGGTAATCATTTGTTATGGTGAAATTACTCGTGGCCAGTTACCTAGTTCGTCCATGTATCATGGCCGGTACTGTAAAAGTACCAAATTAGTTAAAGACGCTAGGATTCTTTGCAATAAAAGTAATATTTTTATACTAAATAATATTTAAAAATAATACAAATCAAATAAAATTATCTAAAATCTATCTTACAATAACAACTTGTTTTTCTTTTAGATGGAGAAGCCACCGCAAATATTCAACGTGACTTGATACAAATATCAGACCACTGGCAGCAGATGGGAATTTATATGCTGAACTAGGAAAAATAAAAGAAAAACCGATTTCAGCCGAGTGTGTAGAAAAAATGGCTACTTCCGGTAAAAAATTACACATTATAGATTCACGTGATTTGATACAAGGATGAGAACCATGGCCGCAGATAGATTTACTGGTTACTATAAAATAGTCTCTTCTTCGTATCAGAGCATGTGATTATGGGGGGCCCGAATCGGACCTTTCAAGCCGATTGTCGAAATAAACCATTAGTATTTCCAATAAATAATTTATTAATATTATAAATTAATCATAAAGAAAATACAAAGCAAATGAATATACCTTAAAATAATACTTATTCAGTCATTTTATTATCTAAGTTGTAAAAACTTTGCAATGATGATGTAGAAGACTTTCGGCCAATTTGAGGTTGAAAGACAAAGTTTTCCTGTTCATGCATATAAATTCCTGTCTGCTGCCATATGGGTAACATCCTTGTATCAAATCATGTAAGTCCATTATGTATATTTTTGAACGGTAGTTGCCATTTTTTGGCACACCCGGCCAATCCCGATTTTGGCTACTTTCCAACTAGTCAAATCAGCAACTTTTTATGAAATGTCAAAAACGCTTTTTTGTATGAAAATAGTAAATTATGACGTCACATTTTAGTAAATATTGACTAATCAAATCAATAACTTATATACTTTTAATTCGATTATTAAAATCTAAATGTGCATTTTTTTTTATGATGAATGAAATCCACAATATTTTTAGCCATTAGTTTTAAGTATAAACATTTTGAATTTTTTAAGCTACCCAGTCAAGTACCCAATTTTCCTTAGCTCAGCATATAAATTCCCATCTGCTGCTACGTACGAGTCTGATCTTTGTATCAAGTCACGTTCGAACTTTGCGGTGGCCACTCCTACTATTTACACTTTGTTATTGAACGAGTCTTTTTTTAGAAATACAACTTTAACATAAAGGGTATATGCAATGCATCGTGAAATGTGTGAATCTACCCATGAAACTGAACAACTTTCCCTAAGGAACATAAGTCGAAATAGGAAAAAAAAAATTGACTTCCCATAATATATGCGCTATCAGCTGATGTATTTTGTATGGAAGGTCAAAGTTAATTTTTCGTTTTTCGACCTATGTTCCTTAGGGAAAGTTGTTCAGTTTCATGGGCAGATTCACACATTTCTCGATGCATATATATACCCTTTCTGTTACACTTTTTTTTTGTATATTATAACTAGAATTATAGCAGTTACCAAACTACAAGCGACTGCTACACATATCATTACTTTTATACTGCCACCGCTGAGGGTTCTGCCACTACTGCCCACAATTGGTCCCTTCACCCTTATACCGCTGTCTTCTCTCGTTTCCTTCGTCATCACAGTTTCGCTGAAGAATTCTGATCCAGATCTGAAATAATAAACGTCAAATTATTATTGTTTATAAATGTGTAGTCAAGCGTTCGATATAAGCTAGCGACATGCGTAGGGATTGCGTTGATCAATAAAGTGAGATCTTGTCGTTACGCTCGCCATATAAATCAAAATAACTCGGATGTGATTATAACAAGCTCGCTACGCTCGCCGTACAAGTTAATTTGATACCTCCAGCAGCAGCAACGTGATAACTCGCGCTCGCTTCGCTTGCGTTAAATAGACGAATAATCCTAAATTGGTTTTTGCATAATAATAATAGTGTCATCAGTATAATAAATATTTCTTACCAGGTGTTTACTTGTTAACGAGGATCGTGGGCGATAGGAAGACGAATGCCAAACCGACGCAGACGACGGTGGTGCCCAGTCCGATGGCGAAACGGAGGCCGTAGCGGCCGCAGAACGAATTCTTCACGGCCAGGGGGTTGCGGTCTCTGGAATAAAAAATATAGGGTGTAAGGGCGCTTATGCACTCATCCATATGAGATTCGTATCCAATTCGTATCAGAAAAAAAATCTATATTAAACATATGTAGGTCTGCTGTAAGAAATATCTTAAAAAATAATAATTTAAAACTACTTAAATCTGATGGCTAAAATACTGTGGATCTCATTCGTCATTTAAAAATAAATACACATTTAGATTTTGATACATAGAAGTTATTGATTCGAGTAGTCCATGGTAGGTATAAGAAAAAATGTAGTCAATATTTACTTGCGAGTGACGTCATAACTCAGTATTTAGATACAAAAAAGCGTTTTTGACATTTCATAAAAAGTAGCTGATTTGACTAGAAGCAGGGTACATATAGCCACGAAAAGTTCTCAGTAAGTA
>JARACY010004145.1:0-28510 GCA_029255725.1 Scrobipalpa atriplicella | reverse complement strand
ACATCCCTAACAATACCTTAAATACAACAACAACATTAACACATCGAGTGTCAATATTCATATACAGAGTGTAACAGAAAGGGTATATGCACACGAAAGGATGTGAATCTACCCATGAAATTGAATAACTTCCCTAAGTAACATAGGTCGAAAAGCGAAAAAAAAAATTATGCTCTTCCATACAAAATGAATCAAATCAGCCGATCGCGCATTTAGTATGGGAAGATTGGGAAGCCAATTTTTTTTTTCGTATTTCAACCTATGTTCTTTGGGGAAAGTTGTTAAGTTTCATGGGACACCTTTCGGGTGCACCCTTTTTGCTACACCCTGTAGAATGTTTAGTCGTTGACGGAATCGCAACCGAGAACACGAGGTTAAATGCAAATTGTACCAATTTGTCCATTAACCGTACAAAATGGGGTATTTTACGAGTCTTCTCTTCCCAATTATTGCTAATTTGTTTTCCAACATCGACCAAACGTATCTAATTTTGGGTTTCACAATAGCACCTGCCTCATTCACATTCGGCATTGTAATTTAGACTTTCAAGTTTATCCAATATAATAAATATCACTGAATGGAACACGACCTTTTGTCGGTTTGTCCTGGGGTTCTGACCAGCCTGTTCATGTTGATCTTTGGACTTCCACTGGCGCTGTCGCTGTCTCCTTTGGCACAAGTCTTGGTTCTCATGATCATCAGGTCGGTCCTAATACTCGGCCTTCTCACGTTAGGCGCTACCACACCACACGCGTCTGACAATCTCCGTTTGATGGATAGAGTACATTTTTTACTTCTACTACTTTGACTGCTAGTGGGGGGGTAACATGGTGGGGCTTCCGAAGGCCGTGCTGACTCTCTTGTGGTGGTTGGGGGCCATTTCTAAGGGTAGGTTGGCGACGACAAAGAGCTCGTAGAAGAGGGTCATCGACCCGGTAGTTCTTCTTGGCAGAGGTCTCTACGAAGACGCACGCCGTGTCTTGGCTGGCGCAGTATGCTGTTGCTTCCTCAGGCTGCACAGTCCTGGATATAAAAGAAAATGTTACAAATTGGTTGTTGATAGTAGTATAAATTGAATAGGTAGGTATGACTACATAAGTATACACAAAAAGTTTAGCTCTAGTTTGCACCGCGATGCACGGATCAAGGCAAAAAGTCCTTTCTTGACATTGGCAGAGGTAGATCAACCGCACTCACGTCATTTGGGGATTTATACGATTGAACAAAAAGTAGTTTAACATAAATAGTCAGAAAATTCGAAATACAAACAAAGTTAAGTGTTTGACTCGTTAAACTTCACCGCCCTGGACGACGCCGAATTCATACTTTTCTATGTTGAAGTCAATATTTTTGTATTTAAATTGGTTTTTTCTTTTTGTGGTACCCTTTTTTTGGATTCATGCTGCGTGTATCGCGGTGCAAACTAGAGCTAAACTTTTTGTGTATACTTATGTAGTCATACCTACCTATTCAATTTATACTACTATCAACAACCAATTTGTAACATTTTCTTTTATATCCAGGACTGTGCAGCCTGAGGAAGCAACAGCATACTGCGCCAGCCAAGACACGGCGTGCGTCTTCGTAGAGACCTCTGCCAAGAAGAACTACCGGGTCGATGACCTCTTCTACGAGCTCTTTGTCGTCGCCAACCTACCCTTAGAAATGGCCCCCAACCACCACAAGAGAGTCAGCACGGCCTTCGGAAGCCCCACCATGTTACCCCCCACTAGCAGTCAAAGTAGTAGAAGTAAAAAATGTACTCTATCCATCAAACGGAGATTGTCAGACGCGTGTGGTGTGGTAGCGCCTAACGTGAGAAGGCCGAGTATTAGGACCGACCTGATGATCATGAGAACCAAGACTTGTGCCAAAGGAGACAGCGACAGCGCCAGTGGAAGTCCAAAGATCAACATGAACAGGCTGGTCAGAACCCCAGGACAAACCGACAAAAGGTCGTGTTCCATTCAGTGATATTTATTATATTGGATAAACTTGAAAGTCTAAATTACAATGCCGAATGTGAATGAGGCAGGTGCTATTGTGAAACCCAAAATTAGATACGTTTGGTCGATGTTGGAAAACAAATTAGCAATAATTGGGAAGAGAAGACTCGTAAAATACCCCATTTTGTACGGTTAATGGGACAAATTGGTACAATTTGCATTTAACCTCGTGTTCTCGGTTGCGATTCCGTCAACGACTAAACATTCTACAGGGTGTAGCAAAAAGGGTGCACCCGAAAGGTGTCCCATGAAACTTAACAACTTTCCCCAAAGAACATAGGTTGAAATACGAAAAAAAAAATTGGCTTCCCAATCTTCCCATACTAAATGCGCGATCGGCTGATTTGATTCATTTTGTATGGAAGAGCATAATTTTTTTTTCGCTTTTCGACCTATGTTACTTAGGGAAGTTATTCAATTTCATGGGTAGATTCACATCCTTTCGTGTGCATATACCCTTTCTGTTACACTCTGTATATGAATATTGACACTCGATGTGTTAATGTTGTTGTTGTATTTAAGGTATTGTTAGGGATGTAATAGAGGGAAGAAAATTGGTTGGTGAACTGATGTATGGAAATAAGGATCGTCGAGCTTCAAATGTGTGTATAAAAGAGAATGTTTAATGGATCATAAAGTTTTCCGGCCGCTAGGAGCGTCCCCCGCGAGCCCGTAATTGTGGCAATAAAGTCTTTTCTGATCATAATTCCTGGAAGAATCTCTTGGCCTTTTCTTCAATACATTCCTCTTTATGAATCCTTCCAAATTCACTTTCTCAAATCTGCGCAAAAAATTGTATTCAGAACACTTTTTATTTGTCGAGGACGAAATGAGAAATAATATCGTTGTTGAAATGGGACCAAAAAGAGGATGCTGCGCTCATTTCTTTGTTGTTTATTAGAAAAGTAAATAACTTTGGATTCGGTCTCTAATACTGTTAAAAAATTTATTGTCCAATGGAAATTAAATATGCCTTTTTATTATTTTTATTTCGGGTGGTTATTTATTAAAATAATGCTAGTTTACTTCAATATAAAGTTAGTAAATTGGCTAGCAGATTATATTGTAGGAATATTGTTAAACCTACTTTATTTTCATGCGTTTATGTTTTGTTTATGCGTTATGTTTTAAAATGTTAACTTTGTAATTATTTTAGTTATGATTTTCTTGACATGTTCATGTATTTCAATTGAATAAATATTAATTGACCCTTTTCATACGTATCATAATAATTATTGTATTGTAATATCATTATCGTATCCGTGTATGCTCATATCTGTTTTGTAAATTACCTTTTACCTGTTCTTCTACTATATTCTTGTCTATAAAGCCTAATAATAACCAATTGTTTTTATTTCGTTGTTTCATTTTTCAATAACTTTTAGTAATCTGAAAAACTTTGTCACAGTCATTTTATTTAATTGAATCCTCCGCGATTTCAAGACGACTGAATTGTAGCAAGTAAATCGTACGCAATCATTAATAATATCTGAGTGAATTGAGTCTGAATTAGAATTTAATTTCACAACCTAAGATTTATCTAAGAAGTTCACTCTATTTAAGAAAAATCACGTTTAACATATTCGCCTTAACTTGTCTCCCGAAGCGCGAAATCGTTTTAGTACCTACTTGTCTAAAAATCTCTAACTATACAATCTCAAAGTTATAGTATCACCAGCAATCCGATCAATGATCAAACCCATCCATAGAATCGCAACGCAAAGCTTTTGCAGGAAGTGCCATTTTTATGCAATGCAAACTGTTTTTTTTTTTGCCGATGACATTATTCCTTTTTTGAATTTTAAATTTGGCCAATGTTTCGGAGACAAAAACCGAAACAATACAATCGGCGGACGGTTGCACGGGTTAATGGCTGAAAAAAAAAGTGGTCAGTAATTTGCATTTTACACGGAAATCTGGGTTTGAAGGCATAAAATCTGGTATTTTACATATCGTCCTGAGATTTCTGTTAATATTGATATTGAATACCCAAAAATGTTTGTTGAGTAGATACTGTTGATTAATGTGACAGGTAGGTATGTCTTTTCTTGACAAATTACTTCCACCAAATACACGCTATTGTATGTTACGAGTATTTATAATCAAGGTCAAATCCATTTAAAAAATAGATACGACTTGGTAACGCTAAAGTCTCCTCTAAATAGATTTAGCAAAAAAATGGGACTTGACGCGAATCCTTTTGAAAATGCTAAAAGGGTCTATCCGCCCCGGAGGAAAACTTAAGAAGCTTTTCCTTTCGCTATTTAGAGTTTAGCTGACTTTAATCTAATGTAGCTCTTTTACTTAGCAGACGGCAGAATATTTTATGCCTCGCTAAGGCTAGGATGGTGTAGTGGATAGTTGCATAGCTCCAGGACGTCGTGGTTCGAATCCAATGTGTTTTTTGGTTTCCGAATTTCATATGTACGTTTATTCGGCGCTTACGGTGAAGGAAAACATCGTGAGGAAACCTGCACACACCTACGAAGAAATCCAAATATTGTGTGTGAAGTCGACCAATCCGTACTGGAACCACGTGGTCGACTAAGACCCGATCGCCCTAATTCAGGGTCGGCTCTCGTCGCTCGGTGGAGACGTATTATGAGCTGATTATGATGATGAAGTCTAGAAAAGAGATAGGTGATCGAGAAAAGTCGGTGACGGAGTAAGAACATCTGAAAACTGAAAGCTTGGCATTCCCAGAAAATGGTCATTATACTGACGTAAATATCAAATTTGTTAGAAAGAATATAGTTTTTTATTAATTTATGCTTATAAAAATGTTCACAAATGGTCACAGAGTTTACCTATCGCATCGAAAAACAAGATAGTGGGATAATAAAAGATGATTATTAGTTTTAATCTCTTTGGTAGAGCTAATTAGAACGTGGTAGTGTAGACGGCTTTAGGTACTCTAATAACCAAGCCTAATAACCATACTCGTGTAGAAAGAATTCATAAAAACTAACTACCTCCTTTGTACCGCTAAGGAAAGTTGAGTACTACCTAATTTCAGTATAAGAATATTATTATAAAAGCTAGTTTTGTTTTATTCTCTCGGGTTATAAAGTTTAATATAAAATTCCCATCGCCCATATGATAAACAAGTCTAGAAATTTAAAGTTTTAGAAAATTACATCGAATAATGTGAAAATAGGATTATGTGAATAATGTGAAATACATTGTCTATGTATTCTATTTAAATTCATAAATTATAGAATAGTAACTGCACTGCACTATCCCGCTTTCAATTTAATAAACTACTCCTTTACGTTTACCCAAAGGTTGCCTGGCAGAAATTGCTACCCTAGCAATAAGGCCGCCTAATTGTACTTTGGTTTTGTAATATTTTTTTCCTGTGTAATGTCTTATTTACGTGCAATAAAGGTTATTTGTATTGTATTGTAAATAGGATGTGAAGCTAAGCTACCCATGTAACTGAACATGAACAACTTTCCCCAAGAAGCAAAAACATATGCCCTGCCATACAAATGGAAATGGTGCCAGCTGCTAGAGTCATTTTGATGTTTGAGTTTTAGTTCCTTGGGGAAAGTTGTTCAGTTTAATGGGTAGATCTGATCCTAAAATTTCGTCAGTTCATAACAATCGATTTTTCAAGTTGACAAACAACCCGATGGACAAGCAAATTTTAAATAATATTTCAGTCTATTCGACTGGTTTTCGTCTCATCTCCCGACTCGAGCGAAACCCTCAAGAAGCTTTAAAAAAATGTAAATATAATTTATTTAATCACCATAAAAAGGGGAAGTGCAACATTTTCTCGGGTTTTGTGACCAACGCGGAAATTGAAAAATTTTACTACACAGTATAATTTCAAAGTCATATTCTTGGATCCAACCTACAACCTATTTTTTGGATCCAAGATTAGAGTGTTGTCATAATAATAATATGACGTGAAAGAAAGAAAACCTATTCTTGAGTCAAGTTTTTTTTTTATCAAGGCGTTAACTGCCTCCGTGCTCTAGGGTGCTGAGCCATGGGCTCGCGATACGGAGGTCCTAGGTCATATTCCCAGGGGAACATAAAATTGATATTTAATTCGTCAATTACTCACCTTGTGAGATGTTCCCCAGTTTGGTTGGGACAATAATGCAGGCTGAATCACCCGATTGTATGGAAAAAAAAAAACGTGCTTCGGAAGGCACGTTAAGCCGTCGGTCCCCGCTGTATTTGATAGTAGTCGTTATACAAACCATGTCAGAAACCTAGCTGTGCCGACTCGAAACCTACACAACAAAAGAAGAAGACAAGAATTGTAAACCACGAGATACTAGCCGTCTTCTCAATATAAGCAGCTGAAACTCAAAGCAGTATCATTAGGGTTTTTTTTTGTGTTTGTTCGGACATCTAGGTCAATGATACTTTAGGGTGCAGAGTGCATGCTGCCCACTCGGCCGCATTTCACACACCACTGGCTCCAGATAATGATGTCGGCAATACATAGCTGAAATCACGGAACATTATCTACAGTTTGGTATAATTTTATGTGCTACGAGTAATTATAAGAGTAATTATGACGGTGAGAATCGACACCAATATGTTTGTATTGGGTCGTGATACCTGTTTATATAAACCGCTTAAAGGAACAAGGTTTTAGGTACTTCGTATGAAAATTCGAGGTGTATATTATGACACCAACCTTGCAAAGGACCTTTAAAAGTTATTAACTATGTAAAGTTTAATTCAAGTTTCCGGCGCTGTGTCTCAAAATAACGGCACGTGTATGCGACAATAGCTTACTTAACTTACGCTGTTGACAAAGTAAGTATTTCGTTTAACTTAGACTAAAATAATTAACTAAGTAATAAAAGGTATTTTAGGCTATAAGAAAAATCGCAAGGTAATACCTAGGTACCTATACTTGTATTTTTTTTTGCATGATTCAGTTCATTTATTAGACGCAAATGCGAATGACACTAAAATAAAAAATGACATTAAAAAAATACGACTCCAATAATTTTTATTAAAATCTAATATACCTACCTAGGGGTAAAGTGACAGATATCAACTTTGTGTTCCACCCATGTTTTTTTTTTACTTGAAATGGGTTTGCTCTTGACTCTAAACACAAAGGTCAGGGATGACCGTGACAGAGTCGACGATGGAGCGAGAAAACTCAGAAGATGCCTGTTATGGCACTGGCAGTCTCATACGCACCGACGGAACACAGCTAGCTGTTTGGCGCCGGACTCCGGTGAGAGTGGTCGCGAGCCAGGCGGCCCCTTGCGGAGCCTACCACCGCTTTATTGGGATCGTTCAGCCGGACTTATTCACAGGCAAGCCTGTGTTGCCGTTGCCCGGGGCGGATCACTAGGAGGTAGTTAGTTTTTATGAATTCTTTCTACACGAGTATGGTTATTAGGCTTAGGTTATTAGCCCATGGCTCAGACCACTACACCATGGAGGCAGTCCGGGGATCAGACCCAATTCGGTAATATTAGTCCGGTTTCAAAAGACACAAAGGCGGCACGGGACAATTTAGCCAGACGCATGTTGCTTTGATATTGCCGACTGTGAAAGTGGACCTGTGGACGGCCTTTGATCACTCTACGCTGTCTATGCTCGTATCACGGAATTTGCAACTAAAATCCACTGCAATTTTTCTCTCGCACCGAAGTAAGAAGCTTATTATGTAAACTAGGAACCTTTGAACCTTCTACATAATATTACAAAGACATTTGTTGTTTCATATTTTAAGTTTGATCGAAGTAGATAGGTAGATTAGATAACTACATATGACTGGCTTGGCTACATGAGGGGAGGATTATTCCATCGCTTGTACATTTTGTTATTCCTTACTTTGCTGTTAAAACATTATACCTGATTTATCATAGGGAAAGTAGTTAGTATATTAGGTATTACCTACATCTAAATTAAGGAGGGAAAAACAAAATGATGACGAAAGTTTGATATTATATTAGCACAGCTTGTGCTCTTCTTGGAATTGCAAATTTTTCAGTATCCACCTAAATGAAGAAGGCTAGGGATATTCTGGGATATATCTTGTAACTTAATAAAGATGGAAACCAAACCAAATTTGCCAAATTGCATGATCCTATATTGATGGTTTGGAAACGATGACAATAAGAAAGGCACTCAAGTGTTTTGTTGTTTATTTTTATATATATAATCACCCACGTGCTATGAGTTTAATTCCTGGTATCAATCAAATCTTATCAAGCAATCAGCTGACTTTTACTACGGCGTAGAAGCGTAGAGTCTACGGCGTAGTGAGTGTAGCTATGTGCTACGACAAACCGGTATCTTTTTCTAGTTTCTGTAGGCGGTTTCAAAACTCTGATATAAGGGTTCGTCGAGTCGGGATAGAAGAATTTTGATGTAGGTACTTATACTTCATACTTCTAGCTTGTTTTACAACTGCAACCAACTAACCAGAGTAAGTTATAACAGCAGTTTAAACCGTCGTTGAAGTAGGTAACGAAGTTGAACTTCTTAAATTAAAAACTTCTCCGATCCACTTCAAACTTGATCCTTAACTACCTACTATAGTATACGTAAACCTATACTAGAGTATCTAAGTAAGAATCTATACTTGGAGTTTTATACCGTTCATCTTGACGAATAATCCCCTGTGAAATCTTGAATAAGAGAGAAGCCATTATTGTTTCACTGGCTAAGCTAAATGTCGTGAATCACTAGTATTATACACTTCGGAAGACTTTTGAGAGATGTTCATTGGTTCCTTATAAATTATAAATCTTAGGCTCGTATTTATAAAGCGATCTCAAGATTGAGAGCAATATTAAGTATGGATTTGACAGGCCGTTTTGTACTAAAATGACATTTCTGATACGAACTCAATGTAGCTGTCGCTCTCGAGAGCTGATTATAATTACGGGCCTAAGGGTAGGCTAAGATATACCTACCAGCGGTTAACCTAGGGATGCCGGTCGATGATATTTACCAGAGAATTCCGGACGGCGGTATCACAGATTTGCCTGAAGATAATTCCGGCTGAACGGTCACATTTAAGCTGCGATAGGTTTCCACTTTTCACAAAGGGGTCACCTTGTCCAAAGAAAATACGGCACCAAACAGCAAATTTTGTTCCATCGGTACATTTTGATTTCGTAAAAGATTTAGACAAGACTAGATCTTTGTAATCAACATTTAACGATCTCTCGTTCGTTATTCGTCGTATAGCTAATCAATCATAGAAAGGGGTTGTGGTAACGCTAAACCTACGCATTATGTAAAATTCAGAAATTGAACCTAATTTGAACGGTAAATTATTTAAAGCTAAACAACAACTGAAATCCTGTCCAAACATAATTATTACTCCAATTTGTATTCTATCTGCACTTCCCAGAAATAAACGAAGCAATAAATCAAAAAAACTCGATCCTTTTACGCCGTATTACTCGCAAACATTAAATTTACCTGAATTCGTACTCAAATACTCAATACACGGGCATATTTGAAGAGACGTCTCTGACAAATCCAAAGCAAATTGGATACAGTCGGGTAAACACTTGAGTTAAGAGGCTATACTCGCACGGAACGCAATATTACCTTCAACGTCTTAGGGTTTCTTCTGATATCGATGAACCCTGGTGTCTGGGATTTTAAACCGCTACATTAAGTCTCTTCACTGACATGATTTGTGTAACCATTAAAATAGGGAAAAGATGACTTTACGTGCTCTACAAATCAGGAAATTCTTTTTCTTGACAGAGTAATAGGTAATTCAGCCTGCATTGTCCTAATTTAACTGAGGAAAATCTCACAAAGTTAGGAAATCGAACTTACGACCTCCTGATCGGAAAGCTAAGGCTTAGACGACTATTCCACGGAGGCAGTTATCACTCCAGCTAAGAGGCAATACTCGTGCTCGGTAAGGCAATATTACTTACTTTCCCGTCTTATTCATGTATCGATTTGCTTGACTGACGAAACCTTTTTCGGATTTGTAAGGCTTTTATAAAGTTGGGATTTGGGAACTCATAAATAAAGTGAAGTATTTAAAACTCTTTTAATAGGGTCATTTGGATTTTCCGCAAGGCATTCTTCGACAAAATTTAGGTAGGTAACCTGACTCAAACCTAGAGTCCAATACGGAATCTCGATGCACGCAATCTCGACGCACGGAATCTCGACTGATATCGAAACACTCTATCTCGACGAACGGAATCTCGACTGATCTCGAAACACGCTCCTAACCTACCTACTAAATTATCGTCATCAAATATAAAAGAACCAACCACGATTGCAGCCCCTCCCATTATTTTCAGTCCCGAGGTGCGAGACAAATATAGAAAGAACGCAAGTAAAATAAAAAAAAAAAAAAAATAGAAATGAAAAAAAAATATGGAATTGTTTTTTTTATAAAAAATCTGGAACACACATGGAACACTGAACCACCAAGAACACTGTGCATGACGACAAAGCCTATTTATAACAATCTACGTTGGTAGTTGGTCCTAGTTGGTCGGCTTCTACGACCCTTCAGAGGATCGATTCGTCAACAGTCAAGTCGGGGGCAATATGTGTCAACTTGTCAACCCTCACCATGTTTGCTCAACTTATACCGTGGCGGGATTCTGTCCACACTACACTATTAGAAAATTTGTGACAAAATTTTTTAGTTCTCTTTTTAAAAGAGGCGAGTTTATTACCTATTTCTTTATTTCATATTTATTGGATGAATGTTGTACATTGAAATGGGTGTGCTCTTGACTCTAGACACAAGGTCAGGGATGACCGTGACAGAGTCGACGATGGAGCGAGCACACCCAGAAGACGCCTGTTAGGGCACTGGCAGTCTCACGCACCTACGGAACACAGCAAGCTGTTTGGCGCCGGACTCCGGTGAGGGTGGTCGCGAGCCAGGCGGCCCCTTGCGGAGCCTACCACCGCTTTGTTGGGATCGTTCAGCCGGACTTAATCACAGGCAAGCCTGTGTTGCCGTTGCCCGGGGTGGACCACAAGGAGATAGATCCCATCCCACCCCAAATCAGTCAGAGTAGCACAATCCACGTTTTGTAATAGTCGGCTATAAATCCAATTGCAATAGGCAGCAGCGTTCCCTGTAAATAAATACCTATTATACAGTTCTGTACTGCGTTCGTCAATCTGCTTGCCAAGTATTGTGTGTGATGCTGATGACGCCGAAATGGGACGACGACAAATGTCATGAGAATTTGTTATATAGATTGATGATGATTTCTGCTTTGTTATTTGAGGACATACAAGACGTACGAGATGTATCCTTCAAGTGACCGCAAATTGTCACAAACCGTCTCCGAAGCATGTCCAAAGCAATATGTGTCAACTCGCCAACCCCTATTTTACTATACACAGAAGTGACAAAACTTTGGGGTGACAATATTCGTCGGCCTTCGTCGGTGGTTTGAGTACCTACATATGTATAGTGAAATTAAAAATAACTATTAAAAATGATCGCAGTATTCAAGAATTTAAATTAAATTAAAACTGAACAAAGTTACCTAACACACTCGCGCTAAGTTTACCTCCCGCCGTGTATAAGTTGGCGGCAGGAAACTAAGTTCCTCGCATCTCCATACAAAATGTAAGAACTCTCAACTTGTACGATAATTACTTTCACCATAGTTTGTTTCTACAATAGAATGAGATAAAGCAGCTTTGTATTGACTGCAAATATAGATACATCACCCGTGATCACCCCCATTTGCTTAGCATTATGTAGGGTAGGGTGGGCAGAGCATGAACAGTTAATATAAGCCGTGTTCGCGGAGGCTGACAATGATTTTAATTTATATTTGAGATAAATTTATGTCTCTATCTGCGTATTGTTACTGCTATTTTTTAAGGCGCCTCGGTGTAACAGACGGTTTCCTCTCCGCGTAGTTCGCCTCATGTTCGCTGCAGTGTGAGAGACTTCCTTCCTCCCACCTCGGTTTCCTGTAGAACAATCCCAGCAGCTTTGTGTTAGCTGCAAATAGAGATGCTATCGTTTAAACTAGGACGAACTTACAACTAGTGGTCGTGTGCGCCGAACTACCAAATGCCACAGTTTTAAACAAATGTCTCTAATGTAACAAAAGACGAGAAGTTCTCTACTGATCTCAGTTCAAAAATTCTCAAGTTCAAAATAATGTAAGTAAGTAATAATGTATCTAGATAGATAAGTTTTGAAGTTTGCTTTAGGCGAATAATTTTGTAAACGATATTTGTATCAAATATCTATGACATTATTACATTATTTTGAACTTGAGAATTTTTATACATATGAGAATAACACACACAATAATAATAATAAGCGCCAGGAAACCCACTCTTACAATTAAGTAGACATCTATAGATAAAATCGTTTTCAGTCTTCTTTTAATGTCTTGCGAATTATTTAGAACGTTGGTTTATTATATAATGTAAAATTACTTTGATTTTAAAAGTTGATAGGGCTATTTTATATACGAATATCTATACTTATAAATCAATATTTCAAAAAATTGAATTGTTATTTCATAAACTAATATTAAATTCCAAGCTTCTCAGTTTGAGCGTCTGTGGAATAAAATTGCAATATCGTGTTCAGTATGAATAGGCAACCGTCTCGATGATGGGGATATTAAATTTTATAAGCTCTACTTACCGATACCGATGAGCACACGGGAACGACTTTATTGGATGATACTGCTTCTTCGGCTCGGATTTCATACTTACGTTGCGTATTGTTACTCAATTTGTGATTTTCCTTGTGAAAAGGTACCGGAGGGTTTTAAAGGGTACTTTATGGAGAGTTTTTGAATAGCTTATGAGCAGCAGATAACAGGGCATAACACAAAACCTTCCATCAGGTAGAACGTCATAGTATAGTAATGTGATTTCTAGGCTCGTATTTTATGATGGATTTGAAAGGCTGAATTGTACTGAAATGACATTCAAGCGGCTACCTTTTGATGAAATACGTGTTTCGTATTTTTTTATTTCGCCAGAATAATCGCAGGACATTAAAACCTACAAAGGATTCAAACTTTACTTATGTAAATTCTATGGGTTTCTAATTGTATCCCGTGAATCCACAATTCTCCGACTACAGCTTCTAGTCAATTAGCAGAAAGGAACTTTACTTAAACTTCACAGTCAGACATGGAGGAACTAATCCTTAACTTTAACGAGGGATTCAAATACCTACCTATTATACTACAGGGTATTACAGAAATAATAAATAGAAATAGTTCAAACCTGAAGAGGTAGGTTTAGTTAGGTAGGTTTTGAAGTTATAGCGCACTTTTATTCCTAAAATTGTGACTAAATTTTGAAACTACGATAATAAGATCAATAATTACTTACATCGCGTTGATAGACTCGAATACACTCGATACGTAACGAGTCAAGAATTTAGCTTGGTTGGATAGCCAATTAGGGTTAGTAGACCTAGGATTGCAAGACCGCAGATTCAAACCCTGTCCGAATAGTTTTTTTTTGTTTCCGACCCCGGGAAATTCAGGAAAAGGCTAGGGAGATGATGAGTCTATATAGGTATATCATGATACGAATATTTATAAAGCTGCGGCACAGATCGCCCC
This sequence comes from Scrobipalpa atriplicella, assembly GCA_029255725.1. Lineage (NCBI taxonomy): Eukaryota > Metazoa > Arthropoda > Insecta > Lepidoptera > Gelechiidae > Scrobipalpa > Scrobipalpa atriplicella. The sequence continues at coordinate 14,952 of JARACY010004145.1, read as the reverse complement.
GTGGTCGTTGCGGGTTGAAAGATAAAAACATTTTTTAATAGCGATCACATATGACATTTTTTTGACGCTCAAGAAAGTTACGGGGTTCATATACCTATTGCTGATAGATTTTAACTATGGGCATACTATCCTTGAGTCTACTATTTGAGACTCTACTATTTTCTTAATTCTCTTTACTATTTATTAGGTAGTCATTCCTTTGTCTTCTGAAATCTTCTGACGTAGGTAAGGAAGGCCTACCCCCTGCGTCCTCTCTCTAGTCTCATCATAAATTGCATATTTACAAAACAAGATATACGTATACTGAGCCACAGAATAAGTGAGTAATAGTAAAACGTCTTTATTCGAATGATTCGATTCTTTCTTTTTTTAATGTTGACTCTAACGGAGACGATAGAGAAAGACACGACGGAGCTTACGAGCTAATCCCGAAGGTTCACTATTGTTTATATTCTCATTCGGTAAAAGAGCCGTAGGTGGGTATTTGGTGAAATATCTACTCAGATAAACAATGCGACTAGAAGCCTAGTCCGATGAAGTTGTATTTGTATAAGGCAATTTTACTGCTCTTTATTGTTACTGTGACTGAGCTATATTAATTTCTCTCATATTTAATCGGCACGGCGGTGGAGGCGCGGGCCTTGGCTTTCGTCTGCCGCCAAACTTTGAAGTATCACAGGTTCAGTGTTTTAGTATACACACGGATATCACATTCGGGCAACTTGTTATATTGGTATATACTTATATTTTCTACTATCAATTCAATATGTTAGGCCAATCGAGTCAGAGTCGATGAAGACAAAAAGCGCGAGAGCGTTGCCACAGACTATAAAGTTGCGTTTCTTTTTACTTTTGTATTACAACAGATACAAGCTCACCCAAAAACTCAGCAAGCTCTTTTGTCATACCTCTATCAACCGGATTTAGGTATTATGCAAAGGCAAGCTGCCTTTCTTGCTGCTTACGTTAGTTGGCTAGCTAGGAAGTAATATCACGCCACCTCAAAATTAACACTAGCACTACCCTCATACACCCATATCCCAATATTCGAAATTCGGAAATAGTACGCTAAATACGCAGTCGAACCAAAATTGTGTGATCTTTATTCATTTATTAATGGCCGGCAGAGGATTTTACACAGGTTGGTAAAAACTAGCAAAACCAAAATCAAATTGTTGGCGTACTAGGGTGTGTCTCAGATGTAAGTAGGTGGTGTGGCACACCGCGACTCGTCGATATGGGAAAAGTTGAGGCAGTTCCAAATTCCAATTGCTTTCGTTTGAAGTTGACTAGCTTCTGGCAATTCGGCTATATTTGTAGTACATCACTTTTTGTTGACTTTCATGCTGGACTGGGAGCGATAGAATGTACCAGATGCTTCTATTTTCGGGTATAATGTCAAAACCAGTAAAGGGTGAGTAAGTTTTTAGGGTTTATAGTATGGGGTGACCTGCTGGACATGGGCTTCCCAATATTGCGGAGTTTCTCCTTAAAATTATACCGAATCGGTTCCAACTCAGCATAATACCATAGCTGGAGCTGTGGCGCTGGTTTTCAATTGGTAACTAGGTACCGGTTCGATTAGAGAATGGATGATATAAAGCTAAGCTAAGCCAGCTAAGGGATTCGAGGGTTTTAGTGTATTACAATTTTAGGCGATAGGCTGACAACCTGTCACTATAGCAATATACATCATAATCATCTGTAATAACCCTCAAAACTTGTCAGACGTGGCGGAACGACTTTTGTTTAGATCGTTTTCGCTCTGCCTACCCCATTAGGGATTAAGGCGTGATTTTATGTATGTATGAATGTGGATGATATAATTCGAGTGTAGCACTTCTTTTAGCATAACTTTATCACTTTAACAATTTAGAGCGCTAAATGGGACCCTTTATAAAAATTCCTTTGCCGAGGAAATCCTCATCGTTTCTAGTTTAGCTGCTTTTAAAAGCTTTAATTAAGAAAGTACTCATTCTTTTGTAAATTACGCTCATTATTTCGCGATCAAGTTAATTACGTTTTTTCCTTTCAGTCTGTGACTCGGGCCTTGATGAGAAATTAGAAAAATTATGTTAACTTAAAATATGTGAAATAAGAAATAATAATTAGATATTTCATTTTACAAGAAATAGCTTTTCTAATATTTTTGAAAAAATATAGGTAGGTACTTAAATTTAAAAACATCCTCTAATGAACATTGAACACGGAAAATAATAATAGGTATATTTTTATATATATTACACGTTTGTGTTCGTTATACTGAGTAAAAATGCTTATTATATTACGTTTCAATATAGTTGATATTCCTGAATAAAAAGAAACAAACGTTGGACAGAATGGGTACTGGAATGCGACTTCACTGGTTCGGAAACGAACTCGTTAGCTCTCGATTACTAGGAACCGATATCCGATTCCAATTCCATGTACATCTGGTTTTCACCGGATTTTACATTATTGTAGGTTTTTTATTTGTAGGTATTTTATTATTATTTGTGATAATTTACGGTCTGGGCTTCGGGACAATTCACTGCAGATATTTACGAACTTCGAAGCAACTATATTTTCTTGCAATTATTTGTTTGATTTTCCACTCGCACCGCTATGATTTTTTTCTAAAGCGAATATATCCCGTGACTCTAGTGATTATAAAGACAGTCGACTATCGAGAGAGTTCCTGGAAGCTACTGTGACAGGTTGTATTTATCTGTATACTTACCTACTCTGCTTTTTCCGACAAGAATACATTTTTTAATCCTTCTGATCCAGTACTTATGGTGCAAAAAGTGCCTAGACAACTTTAAAATACACAAACTAAACTAATTCAATAACAGCTGAAAGTGCAAGCTCGCGTACAATGCAGTTTCTAGATCGAATTTTATAGCCGCAATAAAATATTTCAGCTCAGCTCTCCATCGTACATTTACTTCAAGAGTATATTGTGTCTTATGTACAAGCGTACGAGTAACAAAGTATAAAGGACGGAACTTGACCAAAACATTATGTAAGTAATAGTATGTATGTAATGTGGTGTACGGTTCACTCATTCGGAAACTAACTGACAATCTTCTTAAGCCACAGACCATAGGGTATTAAATATTTGACACGGCTTACTTGTTTGTTGTGAGACAAGGCTTGTGCCTCGACGTTTCGACCATATACGATGGTCTTCCTCAGGAGCTCGGAGTTGACACACCACCGCACGTCACAACAAACAAGTAAGCCGTGTCAAATATTCAATATGAATAACACTTGTTTATCGTTTAATAATAAAATAGTATATACGGTGTTTTCATGAACTGCAGTCTAGAGTCATATTATATATTCTGTGATGTAATGTTTCAATGAGAATTTACTTTTCCTATCAAAGTAGGTAGGCTGCATTTTTTTTTTAATTGTAAAGCAAATGTCAAGTAAACACATTCATGAGATCCAATTAACAATGCTCAAACATGTTTGACATTTTAAAAATAATATGTCAAATTTTTACCTTTATTGTGATTTTTAGTTGTTATAGTACTTAGAAGGTTTTGAAATATGATAGGTGCTTAATAATAAAAGCTTTAGACCCAGACTATCTGAAGATTTTACCTCAAAAGGTTTGAAGTAAGTTATTAATTTTTTTTCAGACTTCCAGGTTAAAACTTAAAATAAATCTGAAATATTCCTGTAAGCAACCTCCTGGTCGGAAGTGGCAGGTGGCTGGTTCACTGGCGGAAAGCCAACAGCTGGAGAACAGCCGATCCTCAGGGATTTATTTTACTCACTTTACTTCACTGCAGAAATGTAGCTTTTCACCAATTACACTTGGATATTGGTTTGCTTATTCGCCATATGCTAACGCTGTGCTCGATCGAAATCTAACTTTTTAGACCGCGGTTTTATACGTTATTTAAGGCCCGTATTTGTAATCAGCACTCAAGAGTGACAGCGAGTTTAAGTTCGTATCAGAAATGTCATTTCAGTACAAAACGACCTGTCAAATCCATACTTAATATTGCTCTCAATCTTGAGCTCGCTTTATAAATACGAGCCTAAATGTGTTTTCTTAGGTATAAAGTAGCTTTATTTAGAGTAGGTTTAAGCAAAGGTAGGGTAAAGCTAGCATCTGTGAAAAGCACCTTAATATGATAATAGTGAGTGCTTGACACCAATAGTTCTGTTCTGTGCCGTTAGTTCAAAGCAGATTTCTGTAGCGGACGTATTCATCGTCTCTCGTGTCAGAAAACAGAAGTAGAGAAAGAAGTACACCTACGTACCTACGTCTAAAGAAGCGTCATCAAAAACAACTTCACAAGGCAGATCAAAGAGCGAACGGCTCGGAAAATAGCGATGAAAACTGAGATGAAAAACATATTCAGCTCATGTTATTTTCCCTTTCAAAATGACACAAGATCATGACAACCACTCTGTCAGTTTTCACCTGAAGTAAAAAAAATTGCTAATGGTGTGAAAATAAAACACCCATAAAACTGAACAACTTCTTTAGATTCGTAGTTCTTTAGGGATAAAGAACATGTAGTTCGAAATATGAAAAAATAAAGCCATTCTATACAAAATAACTTGAGCCGCTGAAAGTATTTGTATGGAAGGGCCTTTTTTTAATATTTCGACCTGTGTTCCTCAGGAAAAGTTGTTCAGTTACAAGTAAAAGTAGGTTCACATCCTAAAGTTTAGTCAGCAATTTTTTTACTCCCTATAAAACAGCGGTGTAACTTTCATTCAAAATAGCATCAAGACTCAAGACAAGATTGACGAGGAGACAGCTCTTGTATTCGATGTAGTATATTACGAACAAATTCCATTCGACATATTGCGAGACTCGTAAATAAATTTAATATGCTTGGCAGAATACCGTCAGATGAATTTCCTCTACCTACAGCGTGAATACTTCTCATAAAGTTTCGAAGCATTTTTGGATGTTATTTATAAGGAAGCCGTTCTTCCTGTATGTAAAAAATGTTTGCAGTATCCGTCTTCTGGTATATCGCCTTCTTAATGGGCCAGCTCATCATTCTTGGTTAGGCTTTGATCGACTCTGAATAGAGTCACTTCTGATTGATGCTGAACACCCTGCCTGTATGCCGAACCAATTTGTTTTGTTACCTTCCGTGACTGCACCAGTGAACAACTCTTGACGAAGTCTGCTTTAACCAAGCTTCAGCTTCTCATTCAACACTTTAGGTATGAAAATTCAAAGATGTACGAGTAGATGGCGAGTGCCGAACGTGCTTTGAACTTTCGCGCTCATGGAGTCATGGGTCGTAGTTTATTGTAGGTAAGTACTTATGGCGATACTCGCGTGCGTCGAGATGCCGTATTGGACTCAGGTCAGTCTGACAACCTGTCACAACAGTAATATACAGATCTAGCTTAAACAACCCTCGAAATTTGTCAGACGTGGCGGAATGACCTTTGTTGGGGTCGTTGACGGCTCTGCCCACCGCATTACCAATAGGGATACAGGCGTGATAGTATGATATATTGTATGTATGTACGATAATATTTTATCTATCATGAAATCTCACAGGAAAATATGATTAAAACCGCAACTCTAGCTATGGGGCGGATAACTAGTCTCCAATAAATAAATTCCTTACTCAGGTACAATCTAGTCTGATCCGAGGCTTCCGGGGACATCGTAGTTTAACAGAAAAACCTATTCTTCGGAGCTAATATCCGCCATGATTGGAATCATTTCCCTGCTCAGGAACGCGGTATTGAAATATCGCCCTTAACTGGCAAATAATAGGTGTCGATATTGCGATATTAATCGGTGGCATTGTAAAATATTGAGTGAATCGACGGAAATTAATTTACGAAATCGTCTTTGACCTTTGTTCGGATATTTGGGGTCGTTATAGACAGATCGGTAATTAATTCTGCTGTTAGGTACGGGAAATTAAAAAAGAACAAATATATACATAGAATTATAAATTAATATACCCTTTCTGGAAAGGCTTTGCTTAATTTAAGTGTGCTAGATAATTCACACACACACATAATCACGTCTTTATCCCTAATTAAGTAGACAGTGATAACGCGACTATTTCATTCAATACTCTGCATTAGGTAAGTTTTATGTGGCTACGTAAATTGCTTCGTAACAATGAATTAATGTAACGTAACAATGTAAGTAACAACGATAAGTAACAAAAATAAGATAGTGTACAATACAAAAACTTTTTCTATAACATTTTATTTCAGTAGGTAACACTAACTTCCGTAATGTTCAGTTACCTATTCAGAAATGGTTTATTTCATAATAAGGCAATACTTATCCAATCAGCTTCTTTCATTTTCTCCGCTGCTCCATCGTCCATCCACCTTGACGCTTCCTACGTGAGTTTATTGCCAATAGAGCTTTCCCAGGGACAACAAAAACCCTTTCTTCCCGGCAACAAACTTACCCTCCGGCCCTAAATGAAAAATTGGGGTAAACACACTGAGCTAAAAATGTATGGAGAGTCTTCTTTATGTCCCATTTAAGAGGGGTGCTTGAACCTCTCTTCATACTAGTGTACTGGTAAGACTCGATTTTTCAATAAACAGGAATTAAAACGAATGAAACATACTGCACTGTGTATTAATATAAATAGAATAACTTTTCATTAACAATTTCCTCAATATAAACGCTTTCAAATCGGTTGATTACTGAAGCTGTGGGTGACCGAGTTCATTCGCGCTACGTATGTTTATACGTTCGTTGTTTTTTTTTTCATTTATTGTTCATAACACATTCTACACATATAAGTGATAGTGATTAAGACACGCTACAGAAACCTATAAAAGGTTTCTTTAATATGTGTAGAATGTGTTATGAACAATAAATGAAAAAAAAAAACGAACGAAATTTGTGGAGACGCCTTATTGAATTCTGGGGACATGTCTTATGGTAGTACCTACTAGTAATGGCTGTTCCATTTACGCTGGTATAATAGTAGTTCAATGGGTAAACAGGCCCTTGTTGCTTGGAAGAGAATGACAAAAGGATTGGTACAAGTTCACTTTGCTTTGATATAAGGTTCTACGGCTCTACTAGAGCTACTTTGGTAAATCTAGAGCGTATGAAATTTTATTTGTATATGGGACGTGGGAATAAGTACGTAGTTCAGTTAGTTTGTCAGCAATTAACATAAGTGCTTGTTTGAAAAACACGCAACATAGATAAGTATACAGGTTAATATGAAAGAGAACGCTAATTGGTACCGCACTTAAAAAAACAGAAAATGACTCCAACTGGCATTTTCGTTAAAAAAAAAATACTATACCGCTGTCGTTCACTCCTGGCAGACGGCGCACTCAAACATTTACTTATATCTTTTAAATATTTGTTTATTTATTTAAGTTTGTTATTTCTGTCTACTTATGAGAGGTAGCAGAAAAAAATACCTATTATCGCATTTATAGGAAATATAGGTATATGTTTGAGTGCGCCGTCTGCCAGTAGTAAACGACATACATACATACATACATAAAATCACGCCTTTATCCCTAATGGGGTAGGCAGAGCAAAAACGACCCAAAGGTCGTTCCGCCACGTCTGACAAGTTTTGAGGGTTATTATAGATGATAAGGTTTAGGAATTGCTATAGTGACGGGTTGTCAGCCCATCGCCTAAGTTGCAATACACTGGAACCCTCGAAATCCCTGAGCTGGTTTTTACAGCATGCCCGGGAGGAGATGCAGCTGGCACATTCTATGTTTTTTTATCACTCCCAGTCCAGCATGGAAGTAAACGACAGCGGTATAAAATATCGTTTTCGTGAAAACTATCATAAAATTTCGTAAAACAACATCATATCTACATAACTGGTAGATAATTGAGTGTATTCCAATTACAGGAAATTGTGGCTTATACTCGTAGAATCGTTATCGGAGGCCGCACAGAACAAATAAAATATGAATAATGGACCTTCCATACAAAAGCGACAGCTCTATTATATAGAACATTTAAATAAAAGATTTTAGTGTTATTAAGAAAAGTTATGTGGAGTGTAGTTTAATATGCATTTGCATATGAATTTCATTTTTTTGCTATGTTTGATTTATACGTAGTATATTACAGAATTCTTCTATCAATGGTACCTGTATCTACATGACTAGCGCGCCTGCTGCCTTTGCTGTCCCGCCAACAACTCATTTCTAACCTCTTTCATTATGTTCTGTGGGTCGGCGAGTGGTATTGCCTCCGTGAGAAGTAGGCCAGGCGGTGACACACTTCAGATTATATCTCTCTTTATTTATCTATCTATAATTTGTAGTTTAAATATGACAGTAGTGGTCAGTAGCTAACATAGAGCTTTAAATACAGCGTATATTTGCATAAGAAAATGTCCCTTATGAGTATTAAGGACCTATGGTACTTTCTTGTGCTAAAAAAACAAGTGTAACTCAAACGAATATAACAAAAATAATTCTGAAATTAACTCTGATTAACGTTTTCTTAATTAATTAATTTGTTCATTATAAGAAATATTAAATAACATGTCAGGAATTCTGAAATCTGTCAGATACCTCACAGTTACGAATAAGAAAATTTAAAAGCCCCCGCAAAACCTGTCTAGTAAGTACTGTTAGTACTGTCTATACTCCATTTCATGACCAAAAACGGATTCGAGATTGACGTAGTATTGTCAAATCAACAAAAAGACAAAAGACGATCAAATAGGTACAGTTGTAACAGAGCGATTAATTAGCTTTCCAGATCCGGCTATCTTTATGAAACTTGAGAAGTTTTTAATTATCTCCACTAGAATGCAGGAGTTTGTTTATATTTAAATCATTTTATTTCTATAGAACAACGGATCGACGCTATTTTTGTCTAGTTTGCTCTTTTTTGATGTCAGAACAGAACACAACTGTTTTTGAGTAGAGATATTTCATCGAAACATATTTCGCATTTTACTCGTACGTCGGGAATGATCAATCCATAGAACGCGGACTAAAAATACGTTTCTTTAACGTTATCTATACAAAAAAGGCAAAAAGTCACGTTTGTTGTATGGGAGGCCCCCTTAAATATTTAGGCTCGTATTTATAAAGCAATCTCAAGATTGAGATCAATATTAAGTATGGATTTGACAGGTCGTTTTGTACTGGAATGACATTTCTGATACGAACTCAAACTCGCTGTCACACTTGAGAGCTGTTTATCAATACGGCCCTTATTTTATTATGTTTTTTTAGGTATTTGCTGTTGGTTTGATATAGCGGCAACAGAAATACATCATTTGCGAAAATTTCAACTGTCTAACTCATGAGATACATACAGCCTGGTGACATACGGACGGATTGACGGGCGGACGGACAGCGAAGTCTCAGAATATCAGGATCCCTCTTTTTATACCATTTATTCATTGGAATCTTTACCTCTATATTTTTACGGAATCTTTCTAGATGGACTATTGATATATCACTTTTTCCGTACTTAAATATTCTTCAATTCTATCGGTGAACATTATTATCATAATAAAATTCCTACAACGTCCTCCAATAAAGTCTTTTGATAATTTAAGGTTTGGTCGTAAAATACGCTGTAGGTTCTTATCAAAGGTACCTTATTGCCCTATTTTAATTTGAACATAATTTTATTTTATTTTTGAGTAGGTATTTTCGACTACATATTTGACAAATATTTTTCTTTTTTTCGATAAAATAATTTGACTTCGTTAACTTTGATGTCACATTATGGAATTGACATTTGAGTACTTACGCTTCGAATTTTTACATGAGATCCTTGATTCCTTGTACATTGAGTCATATTTAGTGATTTAACCCGCAGTAATGTGATATTTTCTAAGTATATTTTTTTTACTTATATAAAGAGAATAAGTAATTACAATAGAGATTCGTAAGCTTCGTTAGTGCTTGTTTTAAGGAAAACCATCGGAACGTATTGACTAGTCGAAATTATACATAATGGACTTAGGCCCGTATTTATAATCAGCTCTCAAGAGTGACAGCGAGTTTGAGTTCGTATCAGAAATGTCATTCCAGTACAAAATTACCTGTCAAATCCGCACTCAATATTGCTCTCAATCTTGAGATCGCTTTATAAATACGAGCCTTAAATCCACTATGAATTTCAGTATACATAATCTAGCTACTGGAACAGCAATGTTACTTAGAGGACATACCCAAAGCTGCGACCTATTTCCTCCATCTGTAAAAGCTAAAGGCAATTCACACCGGGAAACGACGCGATGCGCACTTTTTAAGAGTGTGATGCGTTTAAACTTTATTTTTATTTTCGAGTCGATCGACTTAAAACCCACACAAGATAGACGTTTATTAACAGAACTCGAAAATTACTCGCGGCGTCGCGCTACGCCGCGCGGTGCAGGCTGACGAGACGAGATGCATCTTCAAGCATCTTCGCGCCGTGTCGTGTCTCGTCGCTTTCCGATGTGAACTAACTTAAACAGCGATTTTGTTCTGAAATCTCCATAATGGCAGTGCAGATTTACGGCCCGGTCGCGTTGAACCGAAACCAACGAGACGAGATACATCTTCAAGCAGCTTCGCGCCGCTTCGTGTCTCGTCGCTTTCCGGAGTAAGCTGACCCTAACAGGAACAGCCATCTTGTGCTGAAATCTCCATACTGGCAGTTCATATTTACGGCCCGGTCGCGATGAACCGAAACCAGACGAAATCCAATTTGAAGGCTTTTACCAGTAATGGAGTTTGCGGTGCCTCGAACACCGTCTTATTTTGACTTGTTCCTCGTTAACGTTTAGCTGCGTACTACTTTGCTCACACGTAATGACGTTTCTATCAAGACAATGTGTCAAGACCACGCTCTTCAGTCTTCATCAAGTCAACCTGATGGGCAAGCCTTCTCCGATCGGAGGGCATTTTTCACACTGAAAAGACTAAAAAGCTGCAGGTGAAACTGCAGGCCGGAAAGTTACTTAGGCTCGTATTTATAAAGCGATCTCAAGATTGGGAGCAATATTAGGTATGGATTTGACAGGTCGTTTTGTACTGAAATGACATTTCTGATACGAACTTAAACTCGCTGTCACTGTTGGGAGCTGATTATAAATACGGGCCTTATTTAATTAATAGGTAATCAAATACCGGGTATACGTACCGTACCGAAAACCAAAAGAGGTTGCTCAATCAAAGATACTGAACAACAGTATCACCAGGAAATACTTCTAGAAAATGAAAAAAAAATGACATTTCCATACAAAATGACCACCTCGATCAAAGCCAAAAAACATTTCATTTCCTTAAAGAATTTCCTGCTGATAGTTCTTCAGTTTTATTGACTAAGCAACCCCTTTCAGTTTGCGGTATTCCGGTATATGATGATGATGATGTAATGATGAAAACATACCTACTTTGTAATGGTCAATGCTATAAATTCGTGCAAATAATTTATTTTCTTTTATATATTGCCTAAGCCCCCAAATAAGCTTTGAATGTCTGATACCCGCTACAATTACAATGAACCGAAAGGGGTCGAAAGAACTCAAAAGCAATTTCCTAATTTATTGAAAAACACAGGCTAATCCACTGGTCTATTTCTATTCATGACGGGTTCGTCAAAAACAAATTGGTTTTTTAAACCAGGCTCCGCACTAATTCCCAAACATTTTTCATTTTGCATCAAGTTGTTGTCGCGTTCCATTTCCATTTCAGGCTATGTGTATGTATGTGGATGCCGCTCCGTAAGGGCTTCCCAAGTAGCATTCGGGGTTCTATATAAGATGTTTAGTCGTTCACATGTACTCCACAAGCTGTGTAAGTCAGCTGTATAAGAGCTGTATAGCTTGCTATAATGCTCTTATAAAACCAGTTTGGGCACAAATTAGACAGCCTTAAGTTCACTATGGCTGTACATTAGCAGTATAGTAGCATTATAATGGCAGTTTAAGTAGTAACATTGGACTTAAGGCTGACTTACGGCACTATATGGGACGCAGTGTGAACTATACAACGTACATGAGTGTAATAAAGAGTAACAAGTGGCTAAATACACAGCCTTCACAGTTATAAAATCCGACAAAAGTACTCCAATGCTACTTAAAATTCACGTGTGTCCTAAATTATTTCTTTATTTTATTAATTATTCCTCATTAGTTTGGTTTTGTGTCTGCCATCAGAAACATAACTCCGTCGGATATCAATTGGATAAAAATTTATGATAGCACGCGTTAACTTACATGTTTTAAATACTTTAATCATGATAATGCCATGGGAATGCAACTTTATCGTGAAATATATACATATTTACAGCTAAAATATTCACGCGCCTCTGTAAAAACGCGATATTCATTTAAAAATATTTAAAACTGGCTGAGAGGAAATCTACAATTTTCAGTTTTTGATATTATATTGGCATTATAATTATACTACGGTAATTAATTATAACATGAAATGAAAACTCAATCGCTCTATCTGCGTATTTTGTGATAAATCTGCATGATAATTTTGGAGATTTATTTGGTAAATATTTTAGGTTAGTAGAACAAAATGGTGGAAATGAAATACGGCTATGGGAACTGTTATAACTCCAATTTAATGCGGTGAGCGTTATATAGGTTCACATGTGTTCTGTTAGAATGCTGTTATCTATATGAAGGCCCACATTTACACAACTACAGAGCCAATGTCTATAAATTTATTCTAATGTGAACTTACATACAGCTTTAAGATGTAATTCAGGTCAATTGTGTATCATCGTTCACCTTTCAAAATATCTGAAATTTTAGAGATCCGCAATAATAATTATTGCCGTTAAATCACCTAGCCAGGGTACTAAGTCAAGTACTACCTAAAATACAAATTTTGTAACAAACTAAATAAATAATAATAAACACACAACTGTGGGATAAGTGTAATATAATATCACATTCACATTCATGTTCAGCTTACAGCAAATAAGAGTAGTACTTGTGGACAAATAAACTGCTATTGATGTTAATGGACAACACATATAGTCCTTTTAACAGCCTATAGTACACATGCGAACCATTTAAACACTTCTGTACAGATTGTAAAAAAAGGTTATTTTAATGATCACAAACAAGTCCTACTACAGCTACTAGCTGTATAACAGTCTAAAACAAATAAACATAACAGCCTTTGGCTTTATAAATGACCACGTGTGTTCTATTAAAATGCTAGTTCTATAACATCGTACAAGTAGGCCGTTAAACAGCTGTTGCCGTATCTCTACCTTCCTATAATGCTCTTAGTCAGACGGCTGACTAAAGGATAGTTGTTAGAGTATTATAACACCAACAATCGTATAAAAGTATAACTCTATACTCCTATAAGTCCCTTAGACAGGTATAGGTGTTATTAATCGCAATAATGCAGCTTATACATCACGAGTGAACTGAAATAATGCTTTAAGTACACCTGTGAACTAAATGTGTACTCTTAAATGGAGTAAAATGCTACTTGGGTTGTTTACTGCAGCGTATAATGGAGCGTGATCTTATGGAATGAGGAAGTGGACGCGCGACTTGGTAGGCTTTGTTTCTTGCACTTCCCATACAACGGGTGTAAGCGACAGCTTCCCGCAAATTTATAGGGGTTGCTCAGTCAACGAAATTGAACAACAAAGAAATTCAGGGAAAAAATTGCCTTGCCCTTACTTTACATATCTGTTCGAAGCGTTCGTGGTGATGATAATTATTTTCGCTTCTGACATAAGCTACTTTTTACCGAGGGAAAATACCTCATACCCACGGGAAAACTAATTTGGCTGCGGACGACGCTTAGGTAAAGACGTCTCAAGCGACTGGACTCCGTTATACGATCAAGCATATTAGTTAGCTCCACTGTGAACCCGTCCCGAGGCTGTTTGTATGAAACCGACTCATATTCGTGATAATGGCGGCCATGAATAGCTGATGCCGACCACATCCATTAACGGGCACGCGCTTCAAAACTTCATATTTCACTGGACATCTCTCTAGGAAATGAGAAAACTCGCGCCAAATGAGCGATGTTTTTGAAATGATCGTTAATAGCGGGAAGAGCGGTTTACATGCAATTCTGTAATATATAATAAGAAACATTTTTAATATAAAAAAGCGTCCAGCGGTAAAGAGAAACAACTTATTTTAGTTCCGTCCTGTCACTTTCTAAAATTCAAATAAAATAGATAGGTACTGAAATACAAAAGCTAATTATAATTCTGGCAATGTGACGCGCACATTAACGCCTAAAAAAGGTGACACCTTCTAGCATACCATCTTATTTACATCATTTTGACAGTATTATAACTAGCTGTTGTATTTTTGTTTCTATTTTATTCAGAAAGTGACAGGACCAAACTATGTGTCTACAATAGAATCGCTATCGGCTTTTGAGGCGTCTCGCTCGGTGAGCTCTCTCTAACAACGTAAGCGAGCTAGTTCTGTGGATGTCACCGTGTAAATTTATTGTTCCAGTATATTAATTTACATGAGTACCTACTGTCAATAAAATAAATTATTCTGAGATAAAACGTCTTCGAATTAGGATCCTAAATCTGCCGCTCGCGAGCACGATGAAGTTACTTCTTGCAACCAAACCGCGCGTACAGTCAATGAGGTGGGACGTTTTCTCAGATGTTTATTAACATTTTTAAGTAAGATTTTATATGCTTGTACAGTTTATTAACCTACAAAATAGTACGAAATTTCATAATAAAGCATTAACAATTATCTGAGAAAACTCCATCGGCTTGGAGCGGCCCTTGTCCAGTGGTACCCCGTACTCTAAGCTGCGCAGTGACACCCCTGAGTACAACCTCCTTCGTCACCTGTGACTGTGAGCCCTCAAGTTTTAAAAATACCTAGTTTTTGATAAGAAGCCTCATGTTCACTGAACACCTCTTCACATTTCACTGGACATTTGTAGGAAATGAGAAAACTCTGACTGACTACTGACGCGAATTCATTCAGTGTTTAAATTATATGAATGCCTCGTTTCGTGTCACAGCTTCCG
>JARACY010004144.1:0-28525 GCA_029255725.1 Scrobipalpa atriplicella | reverse complement strand
CGCAATATAAGGATCTTAATAATACCAAACCTGACATAGGTATGCCTTCGAAGTCAAAGAAATTCTTTGCTTTGGCAGACGAATAAATTCTACAAAGTCAGATTCCGTTTGCCGAATTCAAAACATAAAAGAAGCTGAAAAGAAGGCCTTTACTCGTCAGATTCTCATTATTTTAGATCCCTTGGGAAGTTTTTAAATCCTACAATTGAATTTGGTTGCTAAATCAATTTTACATTTTCATATTCTTGGCATAATCTCGTTGTTACTCACCGCCTCGGGCTTTTATTCCGAAGAACGTGGGTCAGATTTAATTTAGGAACGTATTGACATCTTATGCATTTACGCCTAAGGGTTATAATAATAAAAATAAGAGAAAAATAAAAAAATACATAAATAATAATAGTAAAGCCCATTTATTTTAATAAATAAAAATGACATCAATATTATAAACCATTTCATTAGAATAATAATTAATGTAATTTAATAACTAAAAATTCAAACATGCATTTCAAAATAAATATCCATTCATTTAATTAATTTATGAACCCCTTTTCAGGGCATAGGCCTCCTCCAGGCTGTTCCATTTTATTCGGTCTTGTGCTAACTCAGTCCATTTAAATTATGAAGCAACACGATGTCAAGATTATTATAATCTATAAATAAAGAGGAGTTGTAGTGATCTAAAGTTAGGTAGGCCTATTGTGTATCAAGTACCTTAGATAAAACCATTTTGACGACAAAACGCATGGAGTACCAATATTATTTCTTTGGCCGTGAGCCAAATTTCAAAAGAAAAAGCTGAGCTCTGTTGTGCAAATCCCCATAAAATCTGAAAACGAATGTTCTGTTGAGATTCACGATGTGCTGCTAATGCACTTTGCATCTCAGGTTTTATCAACATCCTATTTCGTACACAAACACTCGGGAGTATTCTGTCTGTATACGATTATTTTATAGTTTTAAAACACGACAGATATTTTTCAACTAAACAAACCTGACCTCGCATAACATAATATATAAGAGAAATGCTCTTTTTACACTTTTCTTACAAGTTTATTGACATAGTTAAAAAAAAATTATCTTGCCTCATGAAATGTCAAAAAAAATGCCAAATCACGATCCAAATTGGGTACTTGACTGGGTAGCTTAAAAAATTCAAAACGTTTATACTTAAAACTAATGGCTAAAAAATTGTGGATTTCATTCATCATTAAAAAAAAATGCACATTTAGATTTTAATAATCGAATTAAAAAGTATATAAGTTATTGATTTGATTAGTCAATATTTACTAAAATGTGACGTCATAATTTACTATTTTCATACAAAAAAAGCGTTTTTGACATTTCATAAAAAGTTGCTGATTTTACTAGTTGGAAAGTAGCCAATTGTAGCCAGGTGCTACGGCGTAGATTTTTTCGTAGCAAGAAAATTCTACGCGCTCAGTAGGTATCATTGCTGCGCGCACAGTTTATTTGGTACTGGCAGAATATCAGCGCTGTAGTATTGCACTACAGCATAATGCTGAGTCAGCGCCAAGTTGACTGACACAATGTGGACAGCATGGTGCAATGGCACTGTTGTTTGTGTGTTACATGTTTAGTTTGATTTGTATTTTTGCTACTTATGTTATGTTTATGTATGTTAATATCTGTTGTATTACTGTCATTGTTCCTTATTGTGACTTGTCTTGTTTGTACCGTTTCCTGTATTTGTTTTGCAATAAAAGCTTCAATCAATATATAGCTCAAAAAAATTGAAGATGCAAAAAAAATACTCGGTTGCAAGCCAAAGTTTAAAGACAGTTTTGCCTAAAGATCTATTTAGGGTAAACCATCTGCTAAATCTATGACAGACAGTAGACTGAATATTTTTCTCTCCAGCCAAGTTGCAACCAACATTTTTATTCAAGCACCGGATTCCAGTTTTAAATCACCTCATTGTGAAGCGGGGATTTCCCTTGTCTAGCATTTTAATATCTACTGGGGCTTGGAAATCGTGATCTACAACTATTTTAAATTACATTTTTGTATTGTTTGTTGCCGTCAGTTGTAAGTATTTGTTTTATTTTCATGGTAAAAGAATATTGCGCAAGATAGAGGGAGATGGAGGAAGACCGTTCGGGCCCTTTGTACCAGCGGGGGTACCATAGGATCAAATAAGAAGATGAAAGTAAAAAAAAATGCACATTCCTACATAACATAGATAGATATAGGAAGGTAAATAAAAGTAAATTTTTATTGGGTACATTCTTTCAATTTGACGTGACAATAAGAACTTACCTACTAGTTTAATTGAGGAGAGACAAACGACATAACTTTATGGATAGGAGTTATTTCATAGATGAGACACAATTATGGACCCGTAGTAACTCATCGTCATCATAATTGATGGCATTCCACATGTACAAAAAACACGAATTAACATACAAATTAAGTGTATATCTCTTAATTGACCTTATTTGCTGCAATATTCTTTTACCATGAAAATAAAACAAATACTTACAACTGACGGCAACAAACAAAAAATGTAATTTAAAATAGTTGTAGATCACGATTTCCAAGCCCCAGTAGATATTAAAATGCTAGACAAGGGAAATCCCCGCTTCACAATGAGGTGATTTAAAACTGGAATCCGGTGCTTGAATAAAATGTTGGTTGCAACTTGGCTGGAGAGAAAAATATTCAGTCTACTGTCTGTCATAGATTTAGCAGATGGTTTACCCTAAATAGATCTTTAGGCAAAACTGTCTTTAAACTTTGGCTTGCAACCGAGTATTTTTTTGCATCTTCAATTTTTTTGAGCTATATATTGATTGAAGCTTTTATTGCAAAACAAATACAGGAAACGGTACAAACAAGACAAGTCACAATAAGGAACAATGACAGTAATACAACAGATATTAACATACATAAACATAACATAAGTAGCAAAAATACAAATCAAACTAAACATGTAACACACAAACAACAGTGCCATTGCACCATGCTGTCCACATTGTGTCAGTCAACTTGGCGCTGACTCAGCATTATGCTGTAGTGCAATACTACAGCGCTGATATTCTGCCAGTACCAAATAAACTGTGCGCGCAGCAATGATACCTACTGAGCGCGTAGAATTTCTTGCTACGAAAAATCTACGCCGTAGCACCTGGCTACAATTGGCTACTTTCCAACTAGTAAAATCAGCAACTTTTTATGAAATGTCAAAAACGCTTTTTTGTATGAAAATAGTAAATTATGACGTCACATTTTAGTAAATATTGACTAATCAAATCAATAACTTATATACTTTTAATTCGATTATTAAAATCTAAATGTGCATTTTTTTTTAATGATGAATGAAATCCACAATTTTTTAGCCATTAGTTTTAAGTATAAACGTTTTGAATTTTTTAAGCTACCCAGTCAAGTACCCAATTTGGATCGTGATTTGGCATTTTTTTGACATTTCATGAGGCAAGATAATTTTTTTTTAACTATGTCAATAAACTTGTAAGAAAAGTGTAAAAAGAGCATTTCTCTTATATATTATGTTATGCGAGGTCAGGTTTGTTTAGTTGAAAAATATCTGTCGTGTTTTAAAACTATAAAATAATCGTATACAGACAGAATACTCCCGAGTGTTTGTGTACGAAATAGGATGTTGATAAAACCTGAGATGCAAAGTGCATTAGCAGCACATCGTGAATCTCAACAGAACATTCGTTTTCAGATTTTATGGGGATTTGCACAACAGAGCTCAGCTTTTCTTTTGAAATTTGGCTCACGGCCAAAGAAATAATATTGGTACTCCATGCGTTTTGTCGTCAAAATGGTTTTATCTAAGGTACTTGATACAAATAGGCCTACCTAACTTTAGATCACTACAACTCCTCTTTATTTATAGATTATAATAATCTTGACATCGTGTTGCTTCATAATTTAAATGGACTGAGTTAGCACAAGACCGAATAAAATGGAACAGCCTGGAGGAGGCCTATGCCCTGAAAAGGGGTTCATAAATTAATTAAATGAATGGATATTTATTTTGAAATGCATGTTTGAATTTTTAGTTATTAAATTACATAATTATTATTCTAATGAAATGGTTTATAATATTGATGTCATTTTATTTATAAAATAAATGGCTTTACTATTATTATTTATGTATTTTTTTATTTTTCTCTTATTTTTATTATTATAACCCTTAGGCGTAAATGCATAAGATGTCAATACGTTCCTAAATTAAATCTGACCCACGTTCTTCGGAATAAAAGCCCGAGGCGGTGAGTAACAACGAGATTATGCCAAGAATATGAAAATGTAAAATTGATTTAGCAACCAAATTCAATTGTAGGATTTAAAAACTTCCCAAGGGATCTAAAATAATGAGAATCTGACGAGTAAAGGCCTTCTTTTCAGCTTCTTTTATGTTTTGAATTCGGCAAACGGAATCTGACTTTGTAGAATTTATTCGTCTGCCAAAGCAAAGAATTTCTTTGACTTCGAAGGCATACCTATGTCAGGTTTGGTATTATTAAGATCCTTATATTGCAAAGATGAAAAATTTCCTATACTTATTTTGTATTGCTCTTTCACTAGGATTACAATATAAAAAAAAACATGGATGCGTTACACACATAGCATCCCACTTTCATAGCAATAGAGTAGATATTCATAAAAAATATTTTCGATATCTGAATTTTAAATTTCTAAATTATAAATTACAACAGTGAAGACAGAAACAAAATCGATCGCGCAAACACTTAGGCATCAAAAGCAAGTCCCACGCTGTTGGCCAATCTTTGGGAGATCTTTGGCCGCCATCACCGAAATTCGGTTGAAAGGACTATTGTTATTATTATTGACGCTATTCAATATTTATTACTTATACACCAAACCCTGGTGCTGTTGTGATTTATGCTTTTACCACAGTATAATATATGAACGTCAGACTATTGAATTATACTGTGCTTTTACCTAGTAAATAACCCTCTGAGAACGTGCAAGTTTCCCAATATCCTGGATAAACTTATCCATTGAGCGTTTCCAACTTTCCCTTTTCGGTAATAACTTTACTTAGGTAAGATATCCGTTAAAGTAAAACACATAGCAAAAACTAGCTTAGTGAAGTAGATTTTTAAGCAGCTGATAAGCAGATTACTGAGAGTAGAATGATATATAAGAGAAACTGGATAGTAAAAATAAATAAAGTAAAAACAAAAAAACAATTTCAATACTGGGTGTAAGGGACAGCTCAAACGCAAACTGATAGGGGTTGCAACAACTATCTTAAGCAACCACTATCTGTTGTTTACACCCCGATAAGCAAGTAATGATAAAGCTCCTTAATAAGGCAATTTACCTACGGCTGAGTAAAATTGGAAGGCAGACACGATGTCAAGTCTTAATTTATAAAAAAAAAAATAAGTACTCATTATTTTTATGGGTATTTTCAATCCTACCAATAAAAAGGATAGATAAACCTCATCTCAACTGTAAAAGTACCTATTTGGGATATGACAAGGAAAGATGCTGCTCAAGGCAACTCCGATAGTTCCTACCGTTTGCAAAGTTACAGCACCCATTGTTACAAACTTTGACTTGGTGGCGATAGTTTATAGAGAGCTTGACCCATTACCTAATTGATTTATGTTGACTTGACAGGGAGCTCTGAGTGCTTTTGAAATAGCAGATATTCAGTACTTTATAACTTGAAAGGCCATTATTGTGGAAAAAATACATTTGAGTAAGTAACATTTTTTAAAATTTCACCAAAAATGCTTTTAGCTCCCCCGCTTCCATGTTGTGCAACAGTAATATAATTTAAAAGTAAATTTTACTTGTATGAGTGCTACGGTGAAAACATTAGCACGTATGAAATTGGAGTCCTGCATTTTACCCAGAAAATTTACCAAAAAAAATACAAAAAAAAAAAAAAATTAAATTCACCACGCAAATAATAATAGTTATTATGACCAAGAACTTCTGCTCAAAGAAATTGATTAAAAACCGATTGGAAACTATTAAAATTATCAGAGAAAACCTGTGAAGTAAAAATTTTCGTTGATAAAATAAAAAAACAATGTTAGATCACTATCTAACCTATAATAATTAGGCAGACCAGCAGACCGTGAAATTGACTTACAACCCAACTTTTGAATAAAACTAGACGTTTGATTTGACCTATTCTTTTTGTATTCTACAAAAGAAACATTCTTTACTCTCTCGATTAGCAATCTACTATTAATTACTTGGTACCTTAAATACTTCGTAATCAGAAAAGAGGATTCCTATTGTTGCGTAGAAAATAAAGTAAGAAGAATGCTCCAAGTATTCTACATCTACCTAATAAGAAATTCAGACAATGGAGTATGATTCTGAGTGGTACCGACCCTTGATTTTGCAACACACGTATAATGTTTCATAACAAAAGCATTTTCAGCACCATTTCTATGTGTAACGATAATTTACGCGGAGTAATTTAAACCAGAATTGTAATCGCTTTGTTCCCAAATTCGACCCTAATTTACATTATCTCTTTGCCAGCATTTTTCTCACGCCTCAGCTGTTGAAATTGTGAAAATATGCTAAGCAGTTCCTGGTAAGTATGATTGATTACAAAATGCTCAGTGGTAATTTTACGTGGTAACGGATGAAAACTCTTACATTTCGATTTTTCACGGGATTTATTCAAAGATTCTTCAGTGTGCTACACATACCTTAATACGAGAAAATTGCTTAAATCAGCAGGCCGAGCTATCGGTGTAGGGGGAGGCCAAAAGTGCCTTTTTTCGGCTCATAAGTTGAAAAATTGCACGATCTCAGTACGGTTAATTCTAGGAAAACATTCTACATAAAGTTTCCTTTAAAATCCAGTCAGTCATTTTTAATCTACAGCTGCAAAGACAGCTCTAAACGCTATATCTGAAAAAAAATATTTAAAAATATTGTTTGACCAGTTAGATATATTTGTAATGTACTCAAAAATTCTTTCATTAGATACCCTACATGGTGTGGTTTTAACATTTTTAAACTTTTGGCGGCCATTTTGGATTTCGGACACATGCTGTAAAATGTCACTCTGGATACCTCAGGGAACAACTGTAGCAAAACAATTTGATTTTTTTTTCCCTGATTGTCTGTTATCCGCTTAATTTTCTCAGGCTACCTACACTCAAAAGCTTACAATAAACAAAAATACATCTATATAATTTTACTTGCGATTGTTGAACAAATAATAACCACCAAAGAACATCTTATTGTTTAAAATAAAATCAAAACTTGCAAACTTTAATTAAGTAATTCTAATATCCAGTTTCTTGCTGGGAAAGGGAAAGTATCTAATTTAATTATTAAATTAATTAATGTAATTATTAAAATCTCGCGAATTTCAAAAATAGAATTTCCAGGCACAGAAAATGAACTATTTATAAGTGATTGGCACTTTAATCTTGGTCACTATGTCGTTTTAAAACGTTTTTTTTATTTTACCTCTTGCGTTTTCAACTGTTTTCTTACCTAATGTGATTTTACACTGACCAAATAGCGTACATGTGTAAACTTAATATTTTCATCACACTCGCTCGCAATGAGTCGAAAACTATGCACACATAGCGAACAGAAAATTTAAAATTGCGCCCTACCTACTTACTTTACTTTAAATTTATCGAGCATGGTAAATTAATACAGCTACACAGCCTCATTATACTGAAACCGCAGACTAAATTTTTATAATGAGCCGAGCATTAAGAAATTAAGACGTGTTTCAGTACAATTATGATGAAACAAGTGTTATTCATATTGAATATTTGACACGGCTTACTTGTCTCACAACAAACAAGTGAATTATGATGAAATTTTATTTTGTACTCAAGAAATATAATCATAATAATATTTTTTGTAACAGGTAGCTATTATTTGTACACAAAAAATATTGTATTCTATGCATTTCTAGAAGTGAAATAAACTGAGTTTAATTTATGGGCTTCGGGCCTGATGAGATGGGTTGGGATGGGATTAAAACCTTCCTTGGACGTTACATGGGGTTGAACAAAACAAAATTGAAACAAAATTATCATTCTTTTTATTCTATCATCTACTAGGATACCCAATAAGTGGAAGCAAGTTCACAATATTCTTTCCTATTCGTTGACACTACTTTACTCTATAAAAGTAGGTATAACTAAGTTTAGTCACCGCTATCACATTTCATTTTGTTCTTAATAAGTGCAAGGAAAGCGATTCATTACACTTGCTCACAGCATTTTATAGTTCACTTGCTAAGTTTTGTTGTTCTTTGTTTTACGATGCAAAGTTTGTGATAGTTATAACTATAATGAAACAGCGCGCTTTCGTGGCTGCCAAGCTTTGTTAATAAGTGAAACAAGTTAGCTGAACTTGTTTACAAAACGACCACTGGCACACTTGCAACTTTAACCAGCCAACTAGCAAAACAATTCAATACGATATGTACTCTTCCAAACTACTAAGATTTATTATATTTTCTTACCATCTAAGAGACAAGAAATATGTTCTCAATCGTGATTCGTGAGAAAACACTATCAAATATAATACCTAATTATGTCTCCGATGAGAACGCAATATCTCGGGCAGTGAAATATTTTATGTTCATTTTATCGACACCACTCTCATAAATCGTCGTCCGTTGTGATGGACAGACGACAGTCCTAATTTTCATGACGTGTTCGTGCTACAGAATAGATAGATGGCCAGACACTGCTGCCGATTCTGGCGGCGCCATTCCTAAACTAATTTAAATACAGCGCAGACACCGCAGACACTTTCTCAACTTTGACATACCTATGAACGAGACAGCAAATAAACACACGATATTGACATTTCTAAACTGACGTTAGACGATTAAAATAAAATTTAAGAAGTTTTGCCCAGCAGTGGGACGATTTATAGGCTATTAAAAAAAAAAAAAAAAAAAAAAAATGCAGCGCTATCATAAAATTTGTTGAGGAATGGTGCCTGGAATGCTGAAAATAAGTGGGATATTCTTTTTCTCAAGCTGAAGGGCTGCCAACGAACATGAAATACATTTTCCCGTGAAGCGTGTGTATCTAAGTGAAAAATAGGAAACGTGCCTGCCAGCCAGCTCAGCTCTTACGGGTCTCATAATCCGGCCATTTCTTACAGGAAATATGATTTCCATAAGATTTATTGCATTAAAGGACAATAACATAAATCTTTTTTTTTTTAATTTTAGGAATAGCTCCAAACGTGACGTGTTCGATGCCAGGTACATGGAAAAGTGAGACTACGTGGTTAATTATGTAAATCTCTTCGGATGCAACATCTAGTATAATTATGGTCAAACCTCACTTAGGTAAGTTTGTTTAACCAATTTGTAATTTCTGTGTTTTTTGTGCAATAAAGTATATTTGTATTGTATTGTATTTAACCATGAAACCTTGCTATTCATTTCATAGTTATTTAATACTTCTTTCATATTCATTTCGTAACTGCCTCCGTGGTCCGGGCTCCCGATCCGGAGGTCCTGGGTTCGAACTTTCGGCTTTATACGAAAGCTATAAAGATCATTTCACCTTGACAGATTATATAGTTTGTTGAAACGGTTTTTCTTAAATATTTCACAAACCATTAAAGCTACTCACTTTTTGTTATAGTTTTCATTGCAACTACAAAATATAGAGCTGTAACTGTAATACATATAATCCCAATCAGGTTCACCACGTCTGTGTTCAGCACTTTTATAAGCAATTTCTAAGTGAGTGAGCAAATATCAAATCCTTGGATGTCAGGTTGAAAAGTCTAAATTCCCTTACGACGGATGATAGTTTGATCCGAGTTGACGTCGGTCCGCGCGGCTCACGGCTCCATCAGTTATTCAAACTGATCGGCCTCAACAGACACTATATTAAAAACCCAAACAGTGTTGATACTTCGGTAAGTCTGCCCAACAACCTTGAGCTTCCAATAAGAATCAAACTTTGAAAAGAATAAGTATATAATAAATCCGTGACGGAACTATTTATTTTTAGCCTCAGTAGGTTGGTAGCCAGGCAAAACTGTTTTCTAAATCAGTTAATCGTACGTTTTGTTTAGAAATATGTTTTTTCATAAATGTAGATAATGAATGATTTTATGTCTATAACTATGTCCGATTCGTAACTTCCTTAATTTTGCTTAGTTTCAGCTTTTGTAGAGTTTTTTAAAAGCACTGCTGAATCGCACTTCTACTATACATAATATTTTTTATTTTATAGACTTTTATGTCTATGACCATATTTCTGATAAATTGATCATTTTGAATTCGAACTTAAGAAATAGGTGTGTTGAAAGTCTAAATTAAAGGATTCTACATCTGCATTTTCAAATGAGATGTTTTAAGTATCACGCATCGTGCCGATATTGGCTGGAACCCAAACAAGTTTGAGGCAATTACAAATCCAATTTCAAATGCGCAGCGATAACTGTCACCTTTGGCGGATTTACTTACACCAGACTTCGCCTCCAAACAGCTCCAAACAACATTTTGTACAAGTTCTTTTGTGTATTAACTTTCCTGAAATACAATTTCGAACCGAAAGTATATTGTGTGCTTAATCCAAACTTCTAGTCTTTTTATTTTGTTACCTATATGACACCATTTATTAGAAGTGCAAAACTGTCAGTTATTGTACCACAAGGCCGGGAGTTCAAAAAATAGTTGACCATATTTTAGGGTGTAATTCTACCCATGAAACTGAACAACTTTCCCCAAGGAACATAGGTCGAATTATGAAAAAAAAAATGGTGTCAGCGACTCGAGTCTATTTGTACAGTAGGGCCAAATTTTTGAGGCCATATATATACCTACCTACTCTTATAGTCATCTTTGCTAACTGCTTCTACTATCTGATACATTTGCTACGAATGCTACGAGTCTACGGCGTAGTAACTTTGCGTAGGCATTTCGCTACAACGCAATAAAAGGTACTTAAGTAAAATATTTGCTTAAAAGTAGGTACGTCAAGTTTTTGTTCTGACAAAAGGTCTCTTTGATAGGTATCTTGAAAATAATAAAGAACGGATTCATTATTCACAAATACAAAGAAAAATTTTGTAATATTAAGAAATTATCTAGTAAAATGTCTTGGGTCAAGAACATCCATTGAAAGAGATTTTTTCGCCGAAAATGCGTTCTTATTTTCATAAAAAATTAAAGTTCACTATAGCACAAGCACAAGGTTAATCTATTTTAATCTTGGTTCAAGAAACTTAATAAGTATCTACTTATATACAGGATGTAAAAAAAGTACTGCGTTACTTTAAACCACAATGTTCTACTGACGATACCAAACAACTTTCCCAAAGCACAAAAGTTTTAGCTAGATAAAATATTTGCCATTTCCATAAAAAGATGCTCTCCTCTTTCGAGCTCAAGTTGATAGTCATCATCAGTAGAACATGTGATTTAAAGGAACGCAATACTTTTTTTTACACCCTGTATAATAATTGTTTAGTTTTACTTTACCGAATATATTATTTCTTTATCCACAGTGCTTTTATGATTATCGAAGTGCAGGTATATAAATAATTTTCTAACTACTAATCAAGTTTTAATATCTTGAATAAAATATGCAGGTAAGAAAGTCTAAGCAGCCTTACGTCAGATCTGAAATTTTAATGTTATGCCACCGCGTTCATAAGTAACCTATAATCAAGTACCTATAGGTAAGTGCACGGTTGAAACTAAAACCACAGAATATATAATAGTCTAAAACCTCGCATTAAGGCCCGTATTTATAATCAGCTCTCAAGAGTGACAGCGAGTTTGAGTTCGTATCAGAAACGTCATTCCAATACAAAATGACCTGTCAAATCCGTACTCAATATTGCTCTCAATCTTGAGATGGCTTTGCCTGAAACTTGAGCAACCTACTACTTCTTCGTGATAACTTAAGGGAAATCGATGGCCCCGCAGCTTAAAGTTATGGAGATCGAAGGCTCCAGTCGAGCCGAGCACTCTTCGGATAGGCAGTAAAATCTCGCCTCGGTGAACACAGGCAACTCAACACTTTACCTGCAGAGTATAGGTACTGTTTGTAAACTATAATGTTCAGTTTGGTGTCCGTTTTTCGTTTTCAGATAGCAAGTAGTTTCAAAAACATATATAATACCAGAACCAACTGTATATTTCTATATCTTATTGGGTAGGGATGTATGTAGGTAGGTGGTAGGTAGGTAACATGTTAAACGAAGACAAACTAAGAAGTTCCTAAGAAGGAATCTAAACTCTCGAGTACGGTTTTACTCTACTTTGCCCACAGATTTATAACCTCGAAATTGTTAAAGTTTTTACAAAACCAAAGCATCTGGCTAGTCGGCAACATCGCAAAGTTTCCGCCATTTCTTTTACTTTATTTATTAAAGTCAAAGATACAGTAAATGACAAACATAATTGATTATTTTAGTGCTTGCTTTCTGGACCGTGGTTTCACGTGCATCTACTTAAATTGAAGTTTTTAAATACAAATTGAAGTTAATCGATTTCCGTCAGAGATTGTTTTGTTTAGTTGCTTGAAGAAACGATTTCAACAGGTTTCTATACCTGTAGTTGTTATGATAGGTCAATCTAAACTAGAGTTCTATCATGATGCAATATATTGTATAAAAAGTGATATATTAAAAAACATCAACTGGGAATCGAACCCAGGACTTCCGGATCGGGAGCCCATGGCTCAGACCACTAGACCACACGGAGGCAATTGAAGTTGAAACACATTGAGGCACGGGTGAAGCTCTATAAATTAATCATGAGGTGGAAGATAGGTTCAATAACTTCGCAATAGAGATGTCATAATCATAAATAACATAAGATAGATATGTGTTACGGTGTTACTAAAGCAAAATTTAAAATGAACGAACTTATTTTATTTCGCGTTACGAACACGTGAAAACAAACTTCGATTTTCGAAATATAAGCTACTTAACTACGGAAAGTATTAAGAATTGCAATTTCAATGTAAGAGAAAAGTATCTTTAAAGCTGATGCGGCTCTTTCCTTCGCCTCTCTTGAGCTAAATAAAATACATCGTTATAATGAAGACTAAAATTATTACAGCTTAGACCTTTTTTATGATGAAATTCGAGTAAATACGAATTATATAGACCGCATAATAAAAGGACATAAACATAAGCAGAAAAAGTTTGCCTATTAGTTTGCTAATAATAACTTCCAAAACTTCTTCTTTAGAACTTTGCTTGAAATTACCAACCTTATAATGTGTTTCAGCTTAGATGCAATTTCCTTAGAACTATTTTATAAGTAAACTTCTACGACAAGCGGAAGTAAATTAATGTGAAACTTAAATCATGCTGATTGGGCGCTTTTCCACTAGACGGCACGTCAACGGCAACGGCGATGGCACGGCGACGATCACGTGACAATATCTATGGGAATCGATGACATGCCGTGACGGTGCCGTGCCGGCAAGTGGAAAAGCGTGTCATATAATTTCATTGATTTTCATACATTATCTCACCTACGATATCGTCGACGGTACCGTGCCGTCGCCGTTACCGTTGACGTGCCGTCTAGTGGAAAAGCGCCCATTTACTGTAGAGCAGGATACCTTGTTACATCCCTTCCGCACATGTGACGACGTGACGTTGCATGTAATTTGCAATCTACTAGTATGTAGGTATGTAGGTTAGGTATTTATAATATCTGTCATAGTACTGAATAATTAATAACATGATTCAATGACTAAGCTTGGTACATATTTACAGGCATTCTAGAAGTCCCAAGGTCGTCGGCATCATCGTCTCAGTCCATCTTGACACTAACTATGACGAGTTGATGGCATTCTATATTTAAAAAACACATCATAGAGTTTTTCAGACATGATAAAATAAATGTCATGCCGGGCTGTGAATGATAGAAAAACATTGAATGTACTTTCTTACCAGTTGTTTCTCTCAGGCATGCTTTTAAAGGCGTGTCTTCTATGTAGTATCTATGTAGGTACCTAAGTAAGTATAAAATAAAATCAATCCTTTTTTTTATTAGAATGTTTATTCTGGCTATCTTTATTCTCCGTGCTGATGCTGAACTAGATTTTTTACCGACACGTGAATACAGCCTGGCAGCCTCAGACAGCTGCGAATAAATAATGTTTTCTACAAAGAAACGGTAATTACCGAGTTTATGGGAGTGTGCCAAGATAATATCACCACAGTAAAAATAATAGGAGCGCTATAACGTCTTAAGACAAACAGACAAAATTCCAGTATTTCTCGATGTAAGTCGACAATGCTACGCAGTAGTTACCTCTCGTTCTTGTACTAAGTGACGGTAATTAATTCAAGAACACTACCAAACCTGCTCTTGCTCCTATTATTTCTATACTTTGACATCAGTCAGAAACGAGCAAACTCAAATATCTTGGGTGGTGAATGTTAACTACTTAGGATTTAATTATAGACTAACATAAGTTTCGGAATCCAAACTACACACAGTGGAAGTACGAGTCACCTAACATCACTAAATAATCACACACGATAAATAATCATAAAGAAAGCTTTTTAAACGTTTGATACGAAAAATCTGATCATAGTAAGTACTTAATGTGCTCTATGACTTTAAAAAATACCTAACTAAAAAACTTTAGTCGGCTAGTTAACGGAGTGAAGGCATGAATGAGAAAGGGCTGATCGATGACGAGGGGCCCGAAACCAAATCAGACATGTTTAGAACTTTCTGCCATAGATACTCTGATACCCAACTTTAACTTCGACTTGCATAGGAGTATAATATTGTACGCTTTATCTTCTTTGTACGAATATTCAATTTTATTAACACCCTGTTTATAGTGTTTAGAAATAATACCGGGTGTAAGGGACAGCGTCCCGCAAACTGATAGGGGTTGCTCAGTCAACGATACTGAACACATATCACCAGGATTTTTTTTCAGGAAAATAAAAAAAAATTTGATTTTCCATACAAATTGTCTGATCGAGGTGGTCATTTTGTATGAAAAAGCAAATTATTTTTTTCATTTCCTGAAAAAATTTCCTGGTGGTAGTTGTTCAGTTTCGTTGACTGAGCAACCCCTATAAGTTTGCGGGACGCTGTCCCTTACACCCCGTATAAAGCGACAGATTCTACAAATTACGCATTTGATGATGCCATCTTTCATTATTTCCAGTCGAAATAATAAACGATTTCGCCAATATTTTCATACATAAAAGTGGTGCTGGGCCACCGTCACCGAAAATCGGCTGGGAGGACTATAAATTCAAATACGAAGTTTTGCAGTAGTTTCAGCGGCCGATTCACTTAGCAACCGGAAAAAAATTAAATCAGATTAATTTCATCGGTCGCTTGAAACGATATATTTGGTTCGCGCATTTGAACCATGATGTACTTCAATAGAATATTTCATGCTTTGAATACCTACTATATGACCAAGATGAAAATGTACGAGTTTCAAGAATTATAGGTACAATACAGCTTTCAATTTCTGAATACACGAGTTTATAATGTGGCATATGTGAGACGTATTGCATAAGTAAAAGCTTATTCCGCAAGGTATCGGTTCCCGTTTGCAAGGGAATAGCGAGCGAGCGCAATATCGTATTAATATTACCTGAATTATTCTATAAGCGTATAAATTATATCTTGTTACGTTTTATGTATATTTTGTATGACTTTTCGCGTTACGTTTTATGAAATTAAACTTTTTTAGGTTTGCTGTAAGAAATTATGTTTTAGAAACAAGCAGTGCCTGTATATTGTTCTGTATATGATTGTGTGTACACCTACCTACAATCAACTGACAAAATAAATAATAACATACGTACCCAGTAATGTTACTGTAAGGATCTAGTTAGTGTTTGTTTACTAGAGAAGCGACGCAACGAAGCTGCTTTAAGATGCCATTTGTACCAAGAAGTCACAGGCTAGACAGCGCGGCAAAGCGTGGCTTCCCGTTCTCGGTGTAATGTAAATTAACATTTGAGTTCAATTTCCTAATTGAGTTTGAGTGCTGAAATAATATTTAAGTAGCACCTTATTGAAACTTTCGCTCAAAAACGTAACTAAATATTTAACTGTCCCGTTCAATGGTTGGCAATTCCTGCACAATCTTTTTTTTTGTGTTGTGTCTCAGCGTTTCTATTACGATTACATATTTTGTGAGCTTCGAATTATTTTAAATTAATTAATTGTCGAGCTCTCCATAGGAAGGCCAATCGAAACTCCAAAATTATTGTAGGTACCTTAATTACGATGAAATATTAATGTTTGCATCATTAGAAGTTGGGCCCCGGCTCGGGAAGTTACACGCCTTTGTTTTACAAACTTAAACTTAGTGACTATCAAATTACCAAAGTTCCTGAAGTTGTGCAGCGTCAGTCCACTCTATTATAAAGCCTTTGTTGACAGCGCTTGATGCGCATTTTTCGTGCGTGTTCGGGTCGGTCGTGCTCCCAGTAAGAGAGCATGCGAAGCTGCTCACCCTGCTCGCCGCGCTCGTAATCTACCAACTACTGTAGGCAGTCGTCGAGCCTGCGAAGCTGCTCGCCCTGCTCGCCACGCTCTTAATCTACCAGTCACTGTATTCAGCCGGCGCGCTCGCTGATTCAACGCATGACGTAGGTTCTGGCGCAGGATGTAGCGGCATGCACGAGTCGCAACCTGTAAACACAAGCTATGGAGGCATACCACGGGGAAAATACCTCATTCCTATGGGGAAACTCATTTGGCTGCGGTTGAAACCGCGGGATGAAAAGGTTGTTCATAAATAAATCGGATGCCATTAGAATTGTAATATTAGCATAAGTAATTTGTAAAGAAATCACCCACATTACATGTTTTATTCATTAAATCAGGAAAATTACTTTTTCAAATACTGTTATTCATTCCCCTCTCACCATTCATGAATACGAGTAGATAAATCAGATTACTTATTTAAAATGCTTGACATAAACCAAAATTGGGTTTCTTTCAAGTAAATACTCGCGTCCGAATAGGATCGAAGGCTATTGAGGACCGCATAGCCTAGTTGGCAAGGTAGTGTATCTTCCTGCGAATGATAGAGGATCTGCGACGTTGGATCACTTGGAAGTCTACATTCGCCGCGTTATTGGCGATATACCTAAAACCGCCACAGATGCTCGGTTTGAACTTCCCGATTGCGCTTCATTCGAGCCAGCCGTGGCGCCCATATGCCCGAAATCGTCTTTATACATTAATTGCATAAAATAATCTTTAAAATAAAGCCAATACCGTGGCTATCAACATAATTTTAACGCGTTTTATTTCATTTTAAATCTCCAACCTCTAACGAGAATACCTATCTACATTCCTATCTAAGTACTTCATGCATTTACTTAGCCGCTATTTTTCACGTCATGTTTACTTAGGTGTTAAGATTCAGATGTAAATTAGGTCATAAATTGCCTGAAATGGGCTATCGTGAAAATACCAATAAATGGTACAAAACTACCCCGGATTACCCTTGTCATCATTATGGTGCCAGGCTAATGCCCAAATGAGAATAAATTGTTTTCCTAAATCTCGTTATTTTCGTACAAAAATAATTTCCTATGTACGTACGAGTACAAGTAAAACAGTAAAGAATGTACCTATTATTAAACACAGAAGATTACAGTAATTATAATTTTTGAAAAGGAAATTATTTGTATTAGTACTTATGGCTCTATATTACTTTTTGTATTTTGATTATTAATAAACATAATTTTTTTGCCGAGATAGAAGGTTCATTTGTTTTTTATTCCTTTCATGATCGCCGTTAGTTATTGTGCTAAAATTGTAATCAACCAATTTAGTGTCAATAAAAGACGATTTACTTAGATACCTACAGCAATTTTCGGAATTATTCAGACCAACAAACCTGACAATTCACCTGTTTAAGAAGAAGCGAACAATGATAAAAAATGTACACCTGTGTTACTACTTCCTACTTTGATTCCTTTAAAATTGAAAATAAGGTGCCTTACCTTTACCTCCTGAATATGCCTGAAGGTGCGTCCTCATCCTCACTGAGAGAATTCGTTCTTAAGCAAAATGCGCGCGCATAGATTATCTATACTGCCATAAGTATATGGGAATGCTTATTAATACATAGATAACATTAATCGCGTGCAGGCCGCTCGCGAACGAAATGCTCTCAGGGCGCGCCTCTATACAAAGCCTAAGGAAAAGTTTAGTAGGGTAAAGATTTTGTTATGTAGTAACACGAAATATTTTCTACAAACAGATAGCAAATCAGAATCGATACGTACATAAATTCATTCTTACAGTAGCACCTAACCAAGTTTATTAGATTAAAGTACAAAATACCGTTAACCATGACCAACAGACCGTAAAATAGAACCCCTATTAGCTTACATACCAACTATTAATTAATTTAATTGAATATTTGACCTTACGCTATTCAAATTTTCTAGGAAGAGGTTGTTACATGTTTAGGGTTACCAGCCGTGCGGATTAAGCGGGACAGGGTCATTAAACTGTTTGATCTTTAAATTGAGGATTTAAATTGTTTTATTTATGTTTTCCAAAATGTTAACAAGTGATTTGTTAGTAAGTATTTATTTAAATTTGCAACATAAACTTTTTTTTATCTCATTTTTGAGATAGAAATTTTTATTTTTACAAAAAGCTTAATATTCTTTTTAATAAAACGGTTTGAACCTTTGGTTTAAATTAAACTTTTATTCGTCAAATAAAACTTATAACTAGAAACATACAAACGAAATGAAATATAACATTTTTGTGAATTGAAATATACATTTTTGAAATAAATGATTGTTTTTGAATTCGACCTGGTATGTGGTTTTAGTTTTCGAAAAATATAATTGATTTTTATGTAATCCCTGCATAAAGTGGACACTAATAAAAAATAATTATCTATACTTAGGCCCGTATTTATAATCAGCTCTCAAGAGTGACAGCTAGTTTGAGTTCGTATCAGAAATGTCATTTCAGTACAAAACGAGCTGTCAAATCCATACTTAATATTGCTTTCAATCTTGAGATCGCTTTATAAATACGAGCCTTACGTCGTAGTAATCTTGCTACAGATACTTAATATTATATTATTACTGTTCAGGCCTTGATTTGATATATTTCAATCCGGATTTTAGACTTTAAAATCTGCGACATCCCTAATTACTGTAAACAATTAGGTGAAATTAGTTTTATCTGGAACTTATGTTGGAATTTGAGAGGCTTTGATGATTATGGAACTGTGTGAGCGGAAAACATAAGAAGCTTAACAGTATTTTGTGAAGAAGTTTCATATTTCTGTAAATAAATCTGTAAAAAATTAATGCTGCAATACAAGTACTTCAAATATTGACTTAAGTACCTATTTAGTTTTTTAACAGAAAAGATAATAATGCTACAACATCTAAGGCCCGTATTTATAATCAGCTCTCAAGAATGACAGCGAGTTTGAGTCCGTATCAGAAATGTCATTTCAGTACAAAACGATCTGGCAAATCCATACTTAATATTGCTCTCAATCTTGAGATCGCTTTATAAATACGAGCCTAAGATATGATTACGTAAAATCATCTCCCTAGATAAACTAAATTGCTTGTGAATCAAAATACACAACACGGTATGTATATTGTAAGAAAACTTAATAACAATTTTATTATTCCACTTGGCTCCGCGATATGAGCAACAGAATGAATTTAAATAACAGGCTTTGAAAGAGGTCAATGAGCCAATTTCCCTATTTAAGGAAAATATAAGGTAGGAACACGAGATGAAGACTGGTATTTTTTATTAATTGGGCGCTTTTCCACTAGACGGCACGTCACGGCAACGGCGACGGCACGGCGACGATCACGTGACAATATCTATGGGAATCGATGACATGCCGTGACGGTGCCGTGCCGGCAAGTGGAAAAGCGTGTCATATAATTTCATTGATTTTCATACATTATCTCACCTACGATATCGTCGACGGTACCGTGCCGTCGCCGTTGCCGTTGACGTGCCGTCTAGTCGAAAAGCGCCCATTGAATGTGTCATTCCATAACACCAAACAATATATTTACTGTTCTTGTTTAGGTGTTGGGGAGCGGAAATGAAATACCTAATGTAAACTGTGTATAGTGACAAGATTGATGTGACGTAGTGACCGCGCTAGTGACATAGTGCTCAATTTCCTATGTTAGAATATTTTTTTAGTCCCGTAGAGTCTATCAGCAAAGATCAATTGGAATTTATTGTGCTCTTTTTGGACACTGTCTAGGTAAAAACACTGTGTATCTAAATAAAAATTATAGACCCTATGCAAATCCTTTGTCTTCACCTTTAACGAAATTACCTACCTATTTAATAAAAGTTAAACATAAAATATAAGTTTTCTCAAAATTGTGTCCGCAGTTAGTCGTCAAACTCACCCCGTTTCCAACCAGTTTTTTTTACATAATTTTAAAGATAAATTACGGTTACAAACCGCGATTCAAAAAGAATTAAGAATTAAATCCACTTATTATCCTGTACGATAAACGTGTCATAGTAAATCCTTCAAACTGCCAGCAATGTTCGGGCGGTGTTGATCGTGATGGACCGTGTACCCGGGTAGAGTCATTTATCTCACTTGTCGTCTATCGACACGACACACTACCTTCGCGCTATGTAATAAACTCATTTTTGAAAAAAATGCCCCACGTCGTTTATGATTTGGAGGGCAGTATAAAACTGTTACATGATATTCGGAAATATAAATTAATTATGTAATGTTTTTCTTGGTGCTATGTATAAAAGGACTAAGCCACATGATCCCCTTCGCGTATCGCATATCCGTGAGAATACGGAAACATTCAAACGAAATTTTAATTTAAACAAACAGGAATTTCAGCACGTAAAATTATGGTTATCAGCCATACTTACCATAACAATTTTATACCTATAGTATTTCCAACTCGGTGCTAGAAAAAACTATGTCAAAGTTTCATGTCTTTTTATTCCAAAACACATTTCAAAAATAAATTATACTTACGTGTTGGAAAAATCTACTATTTCAATATGTTGTTATAACTAATAGCTAAAACTTATTTTAGAAAAAAAGATTTTCAAATAAAAGACATGAAACTTTTAGTTTTTTCTAGCACCGAGTTGGACATACTATAAGTTTAGATACGGCTTATATGTTGTTTGTTCTCACTTGGTTTAAATAAATTGTCGAATAGACATCAAACTCCTGCCTTTCTTTCTACAATTCAAATTAAATGCAGACAAACCACTGAGCGACTATAAATCAATCTAGAAATTTAATCAGCCTGTTATTTTCATAAATGTATTCCCCAAAACGTTTTGAATTTAAATTGAAATCAGAGCGTTTGCTATTCCAACGAATATCATTATTCAATGATTACTGTGGCGATTGTTAAAAGCGCCATTTTGTCATGTGCATTTGTAATTTGTGTAAATTTCACTAAAGTTTTTATTTCAGCACAGTATTTTAAAATTATGTAACCCTACTGTAAATTTGAGCTTGACCAATATGTTTGATCGGATGTTTTATTTATCAATATTTTATTAAGGGTAACAAAAATATTAACCAAACCGCAGAATTAAATTACATACATTTTATTATTCATTTATCAGACTGTGGTGTCCCACTGCAGAGCAAAGGCCTTATTTATTTATAAAAGATAATCACATACCTACTGTAAATGCTGTGTGCAAACAATAAAATAGCACCTCCAAAACCGATAAAAAAACAAGTTCAAAGCGAAATGCTATATGAAGAAGGATTACATTAATTTATGAAAAATCTGAATACATTTACTTATTAGCTTAGAGCAACGCGGCCTTAGTCTTTCTTTCCGAGCCCTCGTTGCTCTAGCCTATTAGCAATAACCTACATAACTTCTACAAAAAAGTATTTCATAATAAGGATTTTTATAACATCACACACAAGTATTCCAAAGAAATCCAATGTTATTTTCAATCTTTTCAAAAATGTAGGAAAGAAAAATAGAAACGTTAAAGAATATTGCAAACGATGTAAATATTTTCTTTTAGAGGTATATGAATCTTTGGAGGTTGAAGTTCTTCGTATAGTACGGTATCTTACGATATTCTTACGGCAACTTCAAAGCTAAGTCGAGCCGGAACGGAATGTAATAAAATAAGGTAATAAGTATATTTCGTAACTCAATACCGAGATAATATCTGCTGTCTAGTATAGTATATTTATCTGCGCTGCTGTGTTTGTAGTCAGCCTAAAGGCCAGGTGGGTGGTGAAATATGATGCATTTTCAAACTAGAATTTATTAAGGTTTATGGCCATGATACCAATAGAAGCGGAGCGGGGCGGATTCCGCCACACACACAACCCAATAAGTTGTTCTGGTTCTTAAACTAGTGTATAAGTAGCCCAGTAAGTACATTTATATTTAGTAGGTGTTACAAGTTTTAAGTTTCAGTAAATTTGGGCCGCCAAATTGTACTGACTTTTTCCTAATATATATTTTGTACTATCTGTTTTGTTGTGCAATAATAGCACATTATGTCCTAAGCTCGGAAAACCAGCAGTTGACGGACCAGTAGAGTTTGAGTAGGGCTTAATTCTAAAAAAAACAAAACATGGAAATTTATAATAAATAATATGCTATAGAAAAATCGATTCGTATTTTCTCATTCCACTCCTACTCAATTTGTATTTTTTTGTTTTACCGCTTCTGATTATTTTATTATTTATATATATATATTTATTAGTTGGTTCATTACAAAAGAAAACATGGGTAAAGAACAATAAAACGAACATGCCTTAAATAAAATGCCGCATATGAATTTTAGCGAATAATGTTCTCGTATTCAAAATATTTAATTTATATTGTATTGTATTTTACTTCTAAAACGTAACAGAAAGTAGGTATATAACACTGACAACAGAGAACAAAGTTCTAATTGGATCTTACGTACAATAAGAATTGTTCTAAAATTTCTACTTCAAAGAGCAGCCAAATAAAAAGAGATTGCCTAAAGTCAATTTTTGTTTAAGGAATATTTTCAACATTCCTACGTCGAGATATTAACATTCTCAATCCTGAAAACTGAAAATGAGAGTAAGGCTCGTATTTATAAAGCGATCTCAAGATTGAGAGCAATATTGAGTGCGGATTTGACAGGTAATTTTGCACTGGAATGACATTTCTGATACGAACTCAAACTCGCTGTCACTCTTTTTTAGCTGATTATAAATACGGGCCTAAATATTTAAAGACCGCGTCTTAAGAAATACGTAAAACATGAAACACGAATATCATATATTAGTACTAGTACCCATCGAAAGTTCAAGAATTTAACAAGGCAAAGGCGCTATTTTTCGGTATCTCACTCATTAACATAAACTTAGTCATAAATTAAAGGTAAAGGTCAAAGTAGATTTTTATTTATTTGCATATAAGACCCCAGTGTAATGAGTCTTCACACAAATAGTATTATGCTTCCGTCTTCGTCTTCTAGCGTGCTGACTCAGAAGTTTATATTTGTGAGAACCAGTATACTTTCTTAAAACTCTATGAGAGTTTGCAAAGCAGTTTCGAGTTGCAATAATAAAATTGAATCTCGAAGGTGAATGCAACTTTCCAAAGTCTTCAGGTAAGGTTGCTGAACTTTATTACATAAACGGTATTTTTCAAAGAAAAATCTGTTTGCATTCAAAAAGAAGGAAACTTTGGGGAGCTGACAATAAAATAGTGTGAAAACTTCCGGAATGAATGGAATAAACAGTAAAAAATAGATCCTACTATTTTTATGAAAATACGAACTGAAAATATCTGCAGTGAGCTGTAAACTACCAAGTAACAATGCAGCACACCATATCAATATTCTTTTGTTTAACACGTAGTTAGACTGCCAGAGCTACTGTATTTTTAACGGATACCGGACATAATATAACCGAAATGTATGACACTATGACACTACATTAAAACATGATAGGTACTATTCACTTTAATTTAAAATAAAATAAGCGATGTAATTCAGTGTTGTATAAAAATATATATGTATGTATGTATAATAGAATTGTATAGTATAGATATAGAACATATATTACAAGAGGTTTTACGTATGGGCCCTCCCGGTCCCACTTTCGCCGTATAGTAAAATCATAAGAAACAACATTATGCATAAAGCTAGCGGAATTTCGTTTACGACTGTCGCAAAATTTGGAGATAAATAAAAGGTGCGAGCAGGTAGGTGTGCCAGGAACACATGTGTAATAAAATTGTTTTTTTATTTTGAAACATTTTACGAATTGGGCTACCTAAGGCAAATCTGGCCCGAAACATTTAAAAGGCTGCCCGACGCGCCACAATCAAACCACCTACATCCTCATTTTCGTAAGCGGCCACTCTTTCATCTTTATGTTATGAACCATGTATAGGTAGGTACTTTATATTCACTTTATATTTACCCCTGGTATTCGCACGCTCTCTCCCATTTTATTTTAATGAGGGTTTAATTTGGGAGTGGTATTAATAAACATCAATTCCATTTTAATGAGGATGTTGACATATAGATAAAAGCTCTACCCTTTTTTACATAACGTATTTTATGTTTTTAGATGGCTATACGCATCATCATCTCATCTCCCTAGTCTTATCCCGTATCTCACGGGGTCATCTACCTAATCTAGGAGATTGAACGAGGGTACTAGTTTTTACACAGAGCGACTGCCATCTCTGCCGCACAATTTTAAAACACAGTAAGTACGTTTTGGTAGTTCGCTGCAAATCGCAATTTAAGTTTTTATTCTTATTTTTTTGGTCACGCTCTTATTTTTAACATTTACATAAGAAAAAAGCACTTTTCTAGTAAAGAAAATTAAGCAGATTATGATTTTAAAAATAAATAGATGATTTTTTCACATTTAAGGGGTAATTAGACGTAAAAACAATTTATATTACATAAACAATCATAATAAATATCAAATATCCTACGCATAAACGCAGTGAATGCTGTTACTTACTGTACTTATGCGTAGGAAGAGCCAATACTGTCTACAGTGAGATCACTTACTGCATTTATAGTTTGGAACCTAAAGAAAATAAGGATCTTTATCCTTGACTTTAGTGCAGTGATTAAGAAGAAACGATGCATACTTTGATTTTAAATTTATAAGTTTCGTCTCAATATCCGTACAAAATAATAAATATTAAGGTGTTGGGTTTATAAATTGAAAGGTCTACCTTCTTTGAGAGGTTTTTACCAATTTTAAGTTCTTTAATTTAAAATTTGAAAATTGAAAATTGTAGGATGTTTCGGGTAGTGTCTCTGTTAATAACCACATTGAAAAGGTCAATATGAATGGTTTAAAATCCACTAAAAATACAATGTTTTTCATAAATCAAATGGCCTTTATTGCGGAATAATTTTTCTTGACAGATAATCAGGTTTCTTTCATACTGGATTGAAAACTATAGAAAAACGTAGAATGTTCCAGCTACCCTTCCTCCAGGGCATGCTGTAGAAGTCAACAATAGGCGATAGGCTGACATCCTGTCTTTAAGTAGGTAAAGCGATACAAATGCCCTCAATATTTTGTCAGACGTGACTAAAACGCATAGAATAGGCATTTCACGCTCTATCCTAGCCTACCCCATAAGGAATACAGGCGAAATTTCACGTAGGTATGTGATTAATTGATAAATACTTAGATCTTACATGGTGGACTGGGAGTGATAGAAAAACATAGAATGTTCCAGCTGCAACTTCCGAGCCTGCTGCAAAAACCAGCTAAGGGGTTCGAGAGTTTCAGTATATTTTAATTTAGGCGATGGGCTGACAACCTGTCACAACAAAAATATAAAATGCTATCTTAAACAACCCCCAAAACTTGTCAGACGTGGCGAAACGACCTTTGTTTGGGACGTTGACGCAGTGACTACCCCATTAGGGATACAAGCGTGATAGAACAGATTACTTATGAGCGCAGCAGCGGGGCGCCCAGAGTGATAGTATGTATTTTATATATGTATGTGTATGTACCTGTCAACGTTAAGTGCCACTCACTGTATTTATGCTAAGGATTTCTTTGAAAAGTTATTTTCTCAGGTACAAATAAAATGTATTTGTTGCACTTACTGCGTTTATACCTAGTATATTCTATATTCGTCTTATGATTTTCTTTATTTACTTTGCAGTATGATCACTTACTGTGTTCTTGTTATGCATATGCGACTTATAAATGAACATACTGCATTTATGGCTGATTTTGGCTAAAATTTTTTTTGTTTGTAGACGAGATAGCGAAAAACGGGTTTTTGATTCGGGAAGATAAAAATTTTGTGATTTCAGAAATATAATAATCCGAAAATTGAAAAAATGTACTTACTGTGTTTTAAAATTGTGCGGCAGATCTGACCTCCGCAACCCAGAAGGGAAACCAGACCCAATCCTAGATTAGGCTTTTTGCCGGGTTAGTATGGTTTCATATAACTGGGCAATGAAGTCGTTATATAAAAACAGAAAATTATTTATCTTTACACGCAGAATGGAAAGTTCTAACTTTCAATTGGTATATCACTGCCATTATTTAAGCACAGTGTAATATATGAGTCCAGACTATTGAATTATACTGTGATTTAAGTGTACACCTGCCTGTAATCAATATTTCAAGCGACAATAAAGCTGTGAATCACTACATCTGCTAGGTATTTGCTCCCCCGGGGATATTTCTGATGATATACCTCTATCATAGCTTTGAAATTGTTTCAACAGTAATAATTCCATTAGAAATAAGTGCCAAACTTCTGGAAATTACCAAAACATTGATGTTTTTTTTCTGTGATTTGCTGGGAACTGAGGATAATACGAATATCCCTTCAAAGTATTGGATTTATAGTTTAAGTTTTCTTTTAATGCTCGTACTGCATTATGCCGTCTTTTTTATATCTCCTCTTCCCAAGGGTTGTCTGGAAGAGATCGCTCTCAGCGGTAAGACCGCCTTTGTACACATTAAGTTTATTGTCTAAGTATAAGATCCTTCAATTTGTGTGCAATAAAGTTAAAAGTTTTTAATTACTTACTTTTTCAAAACTTTAAGTTCAACCCTTCAATCTCCCGTCATATGAAAAAGCTTTCTACGTGTACTACCTCTAATTGAAACTCACTGCCTAGCTAAGACCCGTATTTATAATCAGCTCTCAAGAGTGACGTCGAGTTTGAGTTCGTATCAGAATTGTCATTTCAGTACAAATCGATCTGTCAAATCCATACTTAATATTGCTCTCAATCTTGAAATCGCTTTATAAATACGAGCCTAACACACACATCTTAAATCGGTTATACTACGACAATACAACTATACAACTTTCTCTTTATTTGTCCCGGTTGGGTCAGTGGTTGTCATGCAGTGGTGTTAATTCAGGACGCACTATTACTAATTCTAATTCTTAGTAGCGCTGTCACTTTCTTAAATTTGACATAAGAACAGGATAGCAAACAAACACGTGACTTTGACATTCTTAATTTGACGTACGGCGCTTTAAATAAGGAATAACCATAGAGCGTGCTCACTAATTTTAATTAATTTAAGCAGTCTTATGTCAGATAAGAAATGTCAAACTCACGTATTTGTTTGCTATCCTGTTCTTATGTCAAAGTTAAGAAAGTGACAGCGCTACTAAGAATTAGAATTAGTAACTGCACGGCGTGAATTGAGGCCATTGTAGTTAGAAAATGGTATAAATAAGTGCAAGATATTCTTGGACTTCATTGTTAAAGGAACGACGCACGGAAGGAAGGATGTGTTGGAACTTCCTTTGTTGGCGACAAGTTAGCCATGTCTCCTGTTACAGTCTTTCATATGGTTTTCATACTATTATAACATTAAATGTTTCATCATGACGTCAGAAATAAACGTTTAAATCTATTAATGTTTTCAATGCGAAACTCTCACAAAAAACTTATCTCCTTTACTCTGACAAATACCAAAGAAGAAGGTAAGTAGTTTTCCCAATAGGGGTAGAGTTTATTTGTACAGGGTTTGTTTTGTTAGACTTTGAGTACTTAAAAGCGACTAAACCGTATACCTACTTAACACTTTACCACCTGCCACTGAAAGCAAATTGAAAAGTATAAGAGCTATTAATTTGATAAAATATCTTTGATTCACAATTCTGATTAGTGTTGCCAAACAATCGATAGTACGTACAACGCCAAAATTATTTACACAATTGATAGTATCGATTGTACAAATTTAGCAATAGTATTTGATTAATAATATTAGTATTGCTCTCCGATATTGCACAAGTCATCGATACTATCGATAGTATCGACACTAGCGATTTTGTGTACAATTCCGGTTTTTTAAGGAGTTGGTTATTTATAAAACAGGATATTACCTGATGTCATATCAAATGCTGTACGTTATGTATCGTCTATCTGACTCTGACATATGGAATAATATCAAACCCCCTCATCAATTTTTGTAACAAAATTGGTATTGAAATGTTTACCTACTGATATCGGATACGGGTTAGTATTTTTTTTTGCTGGGTATCATTTCTCGGC
>JARACY010004143.1:0-28530 GCA_029255725.1 Scrobipalpa atriplicella | reverse complement strand
AGACTATGTAATATAACTAGCTGTTATTATATTAGTATATGTGTAACTCTTATTCGCTTCGGTAATACGGTTGTAAGGTAAACTGTTGCATAAATCTGATTAATATAACGTTAACTCGTAGGCTATATATATTTACTTGTAAGTTATCGGATAGTGAAGAGATACTAGTTGTATTGTCTCTTATGTTACGCTGCATATTCTTTTTCTATGCATTGCGATCATCCGGTTGTACCGCGCGCGGTGGCGCGGAAGGTGACTGTTGCGTATCCGTAGGTCACAGTTCTCAACTAATGTGTACATTATAATATCTTAATCATGATACTAACTTCACTATATGGGGTAGCTGGGCAATCTTATTTTTAATGGATTTTTTGTTCTTTTTACTGGGAACTTACGACGAATCATGTTTGTATTGTGTAGCGTCCACGGTTTGTTATTTATTTGATGGGAGCGCATATTTCAAGAGATTGAGTACCTATTATGATATTGTTTCGTTACAAACGTAGAGTTATAGTGGCAATATGGTGTGTTTCTGTGTGTGAACTTGTCTCGAAACTGTATTTTTGTTTATTTCACATAAAATAAAGCGATGTCTCAAAACAGGAAATAAAATGTATTTACTAAATCTGCCTTTTAATGCATTTGAATTCTGATTTTGATAAATTGGTTATGTCACGATTTTTTTTTTACTCATTGGCTAAAATAGTCTAATCAAGACAGTGCGCATTTTGTTTTTTAGACTAATTTTAGGTTACATATTGTTAACTTTTTGCAACATAAGGTATTTATTTTAGTTATACACTTTTATATGGATACAACAGTATACAAACTAAGAACCATTATTATGTTCTAAATAAATTGTTGTTTCAAACCATGATATGGAGACATTTATGCCTGAAGTAAGAAAAATCTTATAAAATAAAAAGATAGTGATTTTCGAATAGTGAACCTTACACAGATTTTTTATTACACATTTATTACACTTTATTATAGTTGTTGATTGATTAATTACAAATTACACTATTTAGATTATGTTAAGTTCGTTTTTTAGTTTAATCGTATGGTAGCTGCGCGCACTCTTCAAAAATTATCGATTTTCTTACTTTATTTCAAAGTACAAAAAGCTACCTAATCGTCCGCGCGGTCCGGAACGCACGAATACAGTCGACATAGTGTTATTATTATAGAAAGATCAAATTATTTAACTCAGAGTATCATGTTTTTATTTTCAATGTGAGAAAAT
This sequence comes from Scrobipalpa atriplicella, assembly GCA_029255725.1. NCBI lineage: Eukaryota > Metazoa > Arthropoda > Insecta > Lepidoptera > Gelechiidae > Scrobipalpa > Scrobipalpa atriplicella. The sequence continues at coordinate 27,287 of JARACY010004143.1, read as the reverse complement.
TTATTTATTTATTCTACGAGTTTAAAGATAGTATTAAATATTATAGCCTGGACTGTGTGTGTGCGTTTCGGGTTGCGACGTCCAGTCGGTCTGTATCGGCTATACGTAAGCGAAGTGTTGCCTACACTATGTGTACTTATGTAATCTCGCTATATGGACTGTGCAATGTCCCGCGTCTATGTATTATACTGTATTAGAGCTATGTGAGTGCGGGTGATGATCGGTAACTTCATATTATAATGTATTTAGTTTATAATTATTATGCTTCAGTTATCATTAATCATACTTAGTGACAATTTAAGATAAATTTATGTCCACAGATAGATTGGTCGAATCATGTTATAACTTTTATACATTACTGGTTTCGGTGTTTCACCCTCTCTGTGGTTTGGCATCGCTTCGACGCAGGTGGATTATTAAGACTTACGTGTAAGAAATAATTATAACTTTATGTCTACTTAATGCAAGTGTAAACGTTCTAGAAATCTCGCACTGTTCGGTCAATTTTTGTAAAAAAATTAAATAAATTTAATTTGAACTTCAGTTTTTTATTTTTTTATCTTATAGGGTGAAATGATAAACTCTCTCTGCAATAAAAAATAATTTATATATAATTATATTATTTGACTTACATTACGGTAAACTCGGTAGCATAATTAACAAAATTATATAAATACTGAAAATATTCAGTAAATATATTTATAAACTGGCAATAAAGCATCTTTATACTTCTATCTCGAAACGGGATATCCTGAGGACAAAGAAAAAAATAAATATGAATCTCACATTTGAAAAGCTTTTTATAGATTGATTTAGAAATATAAATCGTCCTAAACAGGACCAATTACACACGACATACCTACTCTTTAAATATCTAAATATAAAAACCCAAAAATTTTGCGTAGGAGGGATTTGAACCCACTATCTTCGGCAATCCGCGTCGCTGCTCTAACCGCTGAGCTACCGCTCCGAAGAAAATAAGTGATTCGATCAAAGCGTCGTAAGTGGACGCGACATAAAATAAATAAATTGAAATATCCGCGGATGGTCATCTAGGGGGGAGGGGATAAAAATGGCGAAAAATTGGTCACGTTGGTACCTGGTGGTGCTGACTTCACTCGTCGAAGCGCAGCCCGCTAATGCTGAGGAAGGTGAAGGCGTTGTGCAGCGCGCGCACCGGCACCGCCGTCACCGCCGCGCCGCACCCCATGCGCGACCGCACGCCTGCTATAGCGTCCATTATCACCGGCGTGGGAGGTGCACTCCATACCTGCATACAAAAAAAAAATATTGAATACAAATCGACGTTCATTTATTTTTGTGTTGTTCGTTTGTTTTTCGGAGTTCATTTGTTTTTTTCGTTGTTCATTTGTTTTTTTTTCGTTATTCATTTGTTTTTTTTTTTCGTTATTCATTTGTTTTTATCGTTGTTCATGTATTTTCGTTGTTCATTTGTTTTTTCGTTGTCCATTTGTTTTTTCGTTGTTCATTTGTTTTTTCGTTGTTCATTTGTTTTTTCGTTGTCCATTTGTTTTTTCGTTATTCATTTGTTGTTTCGTTACTCATTTGTTTTTTACGTTGTTCATTTGTTGTTTCGTTACTCATTTGTTTTTTACGTTGTTCATTTGTTGTTTCGTTACTCATTTGTTTTTTACGTTGTTCATTTGTTGTTTCGTTACTCATTTGTTTTTTTCGTCTGTTATGTAGCTACAGGTTAGTACATTTATGTCTTCTTCTTTTGATACAAAAATAACTAGTGTGGAATGTCTAAAATAAAATACTAACTTTACAACTGTTTTTCAAATTTCATCCTAAAGAGTTTATAATTTTCTAGGATCATCTCCATCAACGTGCCAACTATCCTTCCCTTCTGAAGAAGCCTGCGTGTCTCACAGTGAGACGGCGCGGCGCATGACCTGCGATCAGCTGGAACAAGTGCTCGAATACGCACTGAAGAAACTGCTCAATGATTGCCGAGATATCACCAACCCAGCTGTCAAAATGAGGATACTCTACCAGGTGAGTTCCTTCCCAGAAACCATGCGAATATAAGAAACGCAAGAGTTCAATACAAATTAACAAAGAAAAACAGACGACCAACGTAAAAACAAATAAACATCGGAAAACAAAATGAACAAGTAAAAAACAAATGGACGACGAAAAAACAAATGAACAACGAAAAAACAAATGGACAACGAAAAAACATAAACAACGAAAAAAACAAATGAGTAACGAAACAACAAATGAACAACGTAAAAAACAAATGAGTAACGAAACAACAAATGAACAACGTAAAAAACAAATGAGTAACGAAACAACAAATGAACAACGTAAAAAACAAATGAGTAACGAAACAACAAATGAATAACGAAAAAACAAATGGACAACGAAAAAACAAATGAACAACGAAAAAACAAATGAACAACGAAAAAACAAATGGACAACGAAAAAACAAATGAACAACGAAAATACATGAACAACGATAAAAACAAATGAATAACGAAAAAAAAAAACAAATGAATAACGAAAAAAAAACAAATGAACAACGAAAAAAACAAATGAACTCCGAAAAACAAACGAACAACACAAAAATAAATGAACGTCGATTTGTATTCAATATTTTTTTTTTGTATGCAGGTATGGAGTGCACCTCCCACGCCGGTGATAATGGACGCTATAGCAGGCGTGCGGTCGCGCATGGGGTGCGGCGCGGCGGTGACGGCGGTGCCGGTGCGCGCGCTGCACAACGCCTTCACCTTCCTCAGCATTAGCGGGCTGCGCTTCGACGAGTGAAGTCAGCACCACCAGGTACCAACGTGACCAATTTTTCGCCATTTTTATCCCCTCCCCCCTAGATGACCATCCGCGGATATTTCAATTTATTTATTTTATGTCGCGTCCACTTACGACGCTTTGATCGAATCACTTATTTCTTCGGAGCGGTAGCTCAGCGGTTAGAGCAGCGACGCGGATTGCCGAAGATAGTGGGTTCAAATCCCTCCTACGCAAAATTTTTGGGTTTTTATATTTAGATATTTAAAGAGTAGGTATGTCGTGTGTAATTGGTCCTGTTTAGGACGATTTATATTTCTAAATCAATCTATAAAAAGCTTTTCAAATGTGAGATTCATATTTATTTTTTTCTTTGTCCTCAGGATATCCCGTTTCGAGATAGAAGTATAAAGATGCTTTATTGCCAGTTTATAAATATATTTACTGAATATTTTCAGTATTTATATAATTTTGTTAATTATGCTACCGAGTTTACCGTAATGTAAGTCAAATAATATAATTATATATAAATTATTTTTTATTGCAGAGAGAGTTTATCATTTCACCCTATAAGATAAAAAAATAAAAAACTGAAGTTCAAATTAAATTTATTTAATTTTTTTACAAAAATTGACCGAACAGTGCGAGATTTCTAGAACGTTTACACTTGCATTAAGTAGACATAAAGTTATAATTATTTCTTACACGTAAGTCTTAATAATCCACCTGCGTCGAAGCGATGCCAAACCACAGAGAGGGTGAAACACCGAAACCAGTAATGTATAAAAGTTATAACATGATTCGACCAATCTATCTGTGGACATAAATTTATCTTAAATTGTCACTAAGTATGATTAATGATAACTGAAGCATAATAATTATAAACTAAATACATTATAATATGAAGTTACCGATCATCACCCGCACTCACATAGCTCTAATACAGTATAATACATAGACGCGGGACATTGCACAGTCCATATAGCGAGATTACATAAGTACACATAGTGTAGGCAACACTTCGCTTACGTATAGCCGATACAGACCGACTGGACGTCGCAACCCGAAACGCACACACACAGTCCAGGCTATAATATTTAATACTATCTTTAAACTCGTAGAATAAATAAATAAATTTTCTCACATTGAAAATAAAAACATGATACTCTGAGTTAAATAATTTGATCTTTCTATAATAATAACACTATGTCGACTGTATTCGTGCGTTCCGGACCGCGCGGACGATTAGGTAGCTTTTTGTACTTTGAAATAAAGTAAGAAAATCGATAATTTTTGAAGAGTGCGCGCAGCTACCATACGATTAAACTAAAAAACGAACTTAACATAATCTAAATAGTGTAATTTGTAATTAATCAATCAACAACTATAATAAAGTGTAATAAATGTGTAATAAAAAATCTGTGTAAGGTTCACTATTCGAAAATCACTATCTTTTTATTTTATAAGATTTTTCTTACTTCAGGCATAAATGTCTCCATATCATGGTTTGAAACAACAATTTATTTAGAACATAATAATGGTTCTTAGTTTGTATACTGTTGTATCCATATAAAAGTGTATAACTAAAATAAATACCTTATGTTGCAAAAAGTTAACAATATGTAACCTAAAATTAGTCTAAAAAACAAAATGCGCACTGTCTTGATTAGACTATTTTAGCCAATGAGTAAAAAAAAAATCGTGACATAACCAATTTATCAAAATCAGAATTCAAATGCATTAAAAGGCAGATTTAGTAAATACATTTTATTTCCTGTTTTGAGACATCGCTTTATTTTATGTGAAATAAACAAAAATACAGTTTCGAGACAAGTTCACACACAGAAACACACCATATTGCCACTATAACTCTACGTTTGTAACGAAACAATATCATAATAGGTACTCAATCTCTTGAAATATGCGCTCCCATCAAATAAATAACAAACCGTGGACGCTACACAATACAAACATGATTCGTCGTAAGTTCCCAGTAAAAAGAACAAAAAATCCATTAAAAATAAGATTGCCCAGCTACCCCATATAGTGAAGTTAGTATCATGATTAAGATATTATAATGTACACATTAGTTGAGAACTGTGACCTACGGATACGCAACAGTCACCTTCCGCGCCACCGCGCGCGGTACAACCGGATGATCGCAATGCATAGAAAAAGAATATGCAGCGTAACATAAGAGACAATACAACTAGTATCTCTTCACTATCCGATAACTTACAAGTAAATATATATAGCCTACGAGTTAACGTTATATTAATCAGATTTATGCAACAGTTTACCTTACAACCGTATTACCGAAGCGAATAAGAGTTACACATATACTAATATAATAACAGCTAGTTATATTACATAGTCTTCTATACACTCATAAGGGGGCCGCACACACACACTCGTCCGACACTACGGGCACTAAAGTATAACTCAGCGGAAGCGGGCAGCTGCGCGCTCAGTCGCCGAAGTCTATCTGTAACGCCGCAACTGCCGCTTCCGTTTCATCCACGACCTCACTTTCCTGATCGAGGGACTCAGCAACACCAAGAGGCTCGGCACCTTCTAGAGGATCGCTCACGTCCGCTACGTCAGCGACGTCTGACGTATCGGACGCGTCATCCGCAGCCACCACTGCCGGTTCGGCGATCTCCCTCGATTCTTCAGCGTCCGTTTCCGCGTCCCTGCTCTCTTCGGACTTCTTCTCGGCGAGTCTGCTCTGCATGTACTGTCGGTGCGCGTACTTGTTGAACCGTCGCTTGGCCATGAAGAGCGTGGCGATGGTGCGCGGGGCGAGGCGCGCGGCGGCCGAGCGCGAGGTAATCCCCCCGCGCCGGCACTCCGCGCACGTGTAGTCCAGCACGTTCAGCAGCGACACCGTCTGCTTAACGCATTCTGTGCACATGGGAACCAAAGTCATTGCGAGGATCTGAATCCTAGAGTATTTTTACAGGAGTAGGAAACCGTTTAAAGAAGAAGCTCCATGTAGCCGCGTTGTGAGAAGTTCGCTACTACCGTAGCAGCCACGCTGTCACGTGTTTCTGTACGCTAGCAATGTTCTTAACTCTACGCGGTACTAAGATGCTTCGACTCTGTACGGTTATCTACTGTGGTATTTCCGCGTCCGCCCGATGTTTTAATTGTATACTGTTGTAATAGAACACAATCAACTTCATCTGCTCATAATCCAGGTAAAATTCCCTCAAATACGTTTTGCAATACTTTGTTTTGCAAAATATTCAAGATCAGTAAAAAATGATAATCGGGCGGACTCGTAAAGGCTAAATTCCACCTAAACCTAGCACTAGGCGATGCATGGCACACACATAAATATCATAGCCACGTTTGAACGGTGACGCATACACCGATCTTGCGACGACCACTATTGTTTTATATTTCTATTTTATGTCTCACTATTGAGACGTTTGTTTTATGTACATCATGCTCTATTATATATTTATCATCTAAAAAGCCTCACTTCAAACTATTTTGACGATTTTGCTGTGGTACATTAATTTACGTTTTAATATTTTTTTATTTATTTGTATTGACATTCCGTATATGTAAATGCAAAAGAAAACAATCCTAAGAAAAGATAGCGATATATGGAAAGTAAGCAAAGACGACTACAGTATCAATGAAGATTTATGTATAATGTAGTATGTAAATGAAACAATGCACATGCCCAAAAATGCACGGGATCAGCGAAGCGGCAAGCGCGGGGTACAATCAAAGGTACAAGGTTGTGTCCCCGCGTTTATAAGTACAAACTAAGCAGCAATACGGGGTGTAAGGGACAACTTCCCATAAACTGATAGTGATTGCTTTGTCAACGAAACTGAACAACTTTCCCGATTTTTTCATTTCCAGAAGGAATATCTTTGCGAAAGTTGTTCAGTTTCGTTGACTGAGCAACCCGATTAATTTGGGTGAAGCTCTTCTTTACACCCTTTATAAAAAACATCTACTACTTATTACAAAGTGACGAGCGTCTATCTAAAGAAAAACAAAGTTGTTACAAAACCAAGAGTATTTCATAGTCTTGTCACGCAAGCGTGGGAAAGGAGAAAGTGTTTTGAATACGCGCTAGGCGTGACCAGACTATAGAACCGTAACTACGCATACTTTATTCGTTTTTAAGAAATATTTTTTGCCATACTAAAACACTGATTTGGTATGACGAAAATTATTTCTACAATGGAGTATAACCTACGCTTCGTATTGTAACAACTGCATTTGGCATGGATTTAGCAGAAACACGTCTAAACGAATTTAAGTTGTCTTTTCGAATTAGACATAAAAAACATTTGAAAAATGTAGTTGGCTGTTGATATCTTTAAACTTTCATTCTCCATACTTCTGTTACTATAAAAGTGAAAGGACCAAATTACGTTTAGATGTGCGTCTACCTAGAATAGGGATCGTATTCTTTTCGTAAGGAACGGCACAGGACATGGGAATTAGGGTGGATGTTTAATTGCAGCGTCTCGTTTCCAACATAGATGATGTCAAGCCGTTCTGACACATATTCTTCATTCATTCGAACGTTATGTTTGACGCGAAATTCCAAATTTTTTTTACAGTGATTTGACAAACAATATGATTTACTTGTGTTGTGTATTTTGATATTTTTTTCTAAAGTATAGAAATGGTAAAAAAGTGCTTAGCAGAGGTTATATTTTGCATGCAAAGGAACGGCGAATCAGAATGGCACAACGCCATCTATGAGTCGAGGTACTGCAAGTAAACCCACTGATTGCGTTGCGTCTAGGTTGCGGTTTTGGGCGGCGAGTGGCGACGTACCTTGATGGTGCTGCCTATCGCACAGCTTACAAATGACGAGCTGCATGGTCCCCTTGGGCCCGATGAAGGAGCGGTCGCACAGCGGGCAGTAGCGACCGATGCGATACGCCCTACGCACACGCAGACACGCACGCACACAGACATACGCACCAAACGGAGCGAACCCGGAACACAGAAACACGCCATTAGTATTGGAACACCTAGCGGCTAGCGGTACAGCATCCCACTAGGCCTCCGACTTTATTACTTGTCTTCGTGACTCGGGTGTTTGTGAATGTCGTGTTTGAATGAGTTGTGATTGTCTGTATGTAGATGATTCATTGTAGAAGAGTGTAAATAGTAACTCGTAGTATTAAAATTTCAAGGAATGATTCCACTAATCTGAATCTACCTCTGACTCACAATGCTATTGATTCGTAGAGGGCACGACTTAACAAAATTTTGACTAAAATTATAGCCGTCCCTTTCTGTTCTCTCATGATAGAAAATTACAGGTATAGACTTATTTTTTGCAATTACGAATTGCTAATTAAACAGATCGCAGCGAGCGAATTAAACATTTTTGTTTCTAAATATTTCTCGTTATGTTTTTTTTTAATAATTATAAAAGTGTCTTAAGGTAGTATAGAAAACGGACATCAGATGTAGAAAAAAAAACTTTAAAATCAATAAAGAAATACGTGTAAAGGTAAAGTGTTGAGAGCCGAAAAGACAAGTAATAAAATCAAAACAAAACAAGTTAGTGAACGCTGAAAACTGATGAGATATGAGCTAAGTACGGCCACGTTAGTTCACAAATGGGAGGGATGCGTTAGTCGGTCTGCAATGTGGTTTGATGAACACCCATAGTCGACTTAAAGGTATATTCACACATGTACAAGTAGCAATATGCCGTGCCCGGGAAGATCCCCCAAGGCGGGACTCCCGGGGACGGTACATTGCTACGTCCAAGTCCAAGACGTCTTCGAGCCGGGGCTAACTGGCTAATAGGAATGAAGCTCCGGTCTCCCTTTTCCCTTCACTCGTAATGGTCAGTCGGCTCGGACACGGTCCTAGCACGGCCCGCACGTGTGTGTATAGACCTTAACTGAGGCAATACCGTCAACAAAGCTTAATAAAGAAGTGAACTACGTTTGTATTGCATCGATTAGAACTTAAGAGACATTGGAAGAATAAGTTTTGAGAACAGTAAAGGAAATCAAGTAAAATAAGAATGATCTGAAATTTTGTAAAGTGTTTTTAGTTATGTGTTTGTTTACTTCACTGTTCTCTACGAAATGTTTGATCATTGCATCAAGTCTTAATTATTTATATATAAATTAAATTAATTATTATAATATTATAGTGATAAAAAGTGAAGAGTTGTACAATGATCAAATAATAATAAAATAACCCATAGAATATTAAACTTATTATTGAACAATGTGTGGCATGCAACTTATTAAGTACAGGGGTTGTGTGCGTATTGGGCGGATTTCCACGATCGTAGGATGTATTATTAGTCATCGGGCTATTTCTCATTCTATTTAGAAACATACTTCTTGTACTAAATGCTAAAGTAAAGTTCTAGGTTTGCACATCAAATTATAGTTCTAATAGAATCCCACCAACCATCTGTCCGATTGGGACTGGGAATCGAGCCCAGGACCCTCTGTGCATCAGTTAGATACACTGACAACTAGGCTGCCCAAGACGAATTCTTGATATCTTATTTCTGCCCCCGTAGCATGCAGCCGCGATAAGGCCGTGATAGCAGTTGTATCACACATTTTATCACATCTATCTGTCAAATCGTATGGGAGTTTGACAGATAGATGCGACAAATTCGTTATCGCGCGGTGGCATGCTACAGGGGCTGATATTTTATGCGCCAAGCAAATATAATATTGATGATAATGTTTTCAATGAATACACCGACGTTTAGATAGTAAAAATCCGCCCGGGATCTCTGCCGGGTCATAGAGAACATACTGCGGGGCCAAAATGCTACGAGAACCAGAGAAGCAAATGTTCGAGAGTGAAAGGCGTGACGCAGTAACAGGTACAAGGAACAGATACAAGTAACAGGTACATGTGACTGGTACATGTATCAGGTATAAGTAACAGTTACAAGTAACAGGTACTGTAATAGTTACAAGTAACAGGTACCAGTAACAGGTACAGTAACAGTTACGGAGGACGGTTAGTACATCGACACGCATGGCTGTGATGAGCAGCTACCAAGACCAGTTAACAGAAATGACACATAGATCATCGAAAACACTTCAGAACAAAACTTTGTACTTTCTCATCCAGAATCCTTGATATATTTTCTTCTTGTAACAACTACGGGTTCACGTTTTGTTGGTGCCTCTCTTGGGTTTACTTGAAAAATACGGAATCATGTTTAGTTTTTTTTTTATTATTTTAGGTTTGGATACTCGCATTTTTGTGCTTGAACGTTAGCACAGATTTGGGAAGAACTTAGGAAACTAAATACAAAAGATTCTTCACTAGAACATATAGTACTGTATAGATAAGGTAAATTTTGGATTAGTAAAGCCGAAACCAATAGGATGCAATTACTTATTTCAGTGAAGAACCCAATGTGCAGAGGAACATAAAACAAAAAATCGAAGTAAAAAACTAGAATCATGTCTGTCTAATATGAATTAAAAGTTCAATAAGTAAAGTTGTATATAAATAGTTACTTCTCTCTAATATGAAAGTAACTTTGAAACACTGATTATGTTTTATCAAGTGTAAATAGACATAATCTATTTCATTTGATATTGAGCCATCACCAAAGTGCGTGACTATAATTTATTGTTATTTAGGTTATAAAAGCATTATCTTAATGCCTTACTATAAGTAATATATTTTATTAACTTTCAAAAACATCGAACTATAATTGGGGTGAAGTGTACTTGATTTTTGAGGGCAGAATTCTATAATCTAGATAACAATTAACTATGAAACATAGGTTCTAATTTACAAAGTAACAGATTTTAGATTCAATTTAAAATGGTATCGTTTTTTTTACTGAAGAGGATTCTATCAATTCATCTACTTACTCCATTATTATTTCCAAAATAAAATTTAAGTGCAAAAACACAAATAAAATACTCCATTATTGGTAACTACTGTCGAATATTGTAAATAAATAAGAGTACAGTAATCTTCAAAATAGCATTAAAAATGTTTGGCGAAGACCTGATATGTATTTTAAAATTTCTATAAAAAACATCACAGGATATGAATTTAAAATAAACAGAATCGGCAGAATCCTTTTCAGTCATAAAACCCTTAGTCTTAATTTCACGTAAGGTTTTATTTTGGTACTGACCTGGCGCATGGCGTGCAGAGCGAGTGCGAGTACACCTTGTGACCCCCCGGACCTCGCTTGGTCTGGTGGTGCCACGTGGCTTCTTCAGACCCAGAGGGGGTGGGGGGTGCGGGGGTGCCGGGAGGGCCGGGGGGCGCGGGGGGGCCGGTGGGCTCCTTCGCGCCGCAGGATTTACACACCGCGCACTCTACGCAGTGCCACCGACCTGGAATAGGAGATTTTGTAATGTTACAACTGCCGACCAGACAGGTTTTGTTTTGAGCTCTTCCACGCGACGTTCTCCATAGCGAAAGGGCATCTTGATAGAACGCCATCATTGTCATGCAACCAAATACAAGCTCGTGAGAGCACATATTGCCAACAGTATCGCCGTCAATGATGGCGCCAACTCGATCAGTCAGACCCAGAGCTTGGTTCTTCTGATGAATACCGCGTTGATGACTGCCACAAGAGCTACCGTGCTACGAAAAAGAAACGAATTGCTAAGAAACATTTATAGGCGAATTTGGAGCTGGGCGGTGCCGTCTGATACTGCAAGCGTCACATTGACGCAAATCCTTCTTCCTTGAACTCCTAGTCCACCGGCACTTCCAAGATGATAATAATGCCTAGAAAAATGAAATAACTTACTTACATGCTGGACTGGAAGTGATACAAAAATATAGAATGTGCCAACTGCATCTCCTCCCGGGCATGCTGTAAAAGTCAGCTAAGGGATTTGAGGGTTTCAGTATTGTAATTTAGGCGATGGGCTGACAACCTGTCACTAATAGCAATATACAGATCTATTTTTAATAACCCTCAAAACTTGTCAGACGTGGCGGAACGACCTTTGTTTAGGTCGTTTACGCTCTGCCTACCCCATTAGGGATAAAGGCGTGATTATATGTATGTATGTATGTAAAATGAAATAACTAACCTTGCGGCACTTTGTCCAGCCCCACGCAGTATATATGGAAGCCTCTGTCACACAAATCACAGAACAGCATCTTGCTGTCATCTTGCGGGTTGTGACAGGAACAGCAGGACTTGCACTCGGCACATTGCCACGCGTACTCTCGTGCTTTGCGGATGGTGTCAGCTGATAGGTCCACGCAGCTCGGGTGCACTGAAATATAAAAATAACAATGTTACTGTTTAAATATTTAAAGAGGATGTAAACTTTTTGGCATAGTGTGAATGGCGACCCTTATATTTTACAAAAACTTTTCGGCACACGATTAGACCTAAACTTTTCGATTCTACACGTAAATACAAACCTAAAATATACTTGGTGATTTTTGTCTGAAGCGTCACATTACTGAGATATTTTCACTTTAAAATAGATTTTTCGTATTCACAATATGCTAGGCTCCATACAAAAAGTTTAAGTCCCCTTTACGGATGTGATGATAAACTTTGGTTAAAGGTTGAGTTGTTAACCAGGATTTGCGAGCATGTACCACTTGCTAGAATCTCAGCGATGCCCGGACGCTTGGATCAAAAAGCGTTGCATGCAAAGTAGTGGAATGCAGCGTTGCCGAAATCCAAACGGTTGCTATCTTTTAGAATTCCTGTTTTCATAAGGATCCTGTTATCTAGGTTTGGTTGCACATTACATTACCTCAAGAATTAAGGTCAAAGTTCAAAGTTTTATTGCATAAGTCACATATGGTGTTAGTTGTACAATGACACCCTGTCAGGGTACAGCAACAGAGAGAGCATAATAATTAAAGAGAACGTAATAGTAATAACAAAATAATCAATCGTACAATAGAAATACAATACGTTTTACATTTTATAATACCTATTAATAAACCTTGTTAATTTTAACAGAGTTATTATTTTAAATTATCATTTAAATACTCTTCAATACTATAATAACACTTACTAACTAAGAATTGTTTCAAGTCTCTCACAAATTTATTGTAGTTTGTTTCATTTTTCAGTATGGTAGGTAACTTATAATAGACTTTAATCGACATTACAAGTGGGCTTTTGGAATGGCTAGTAAGACGTGAAGTAGGTATTATCCCCGGATTATCTAGGTTCTTTATATGGATAAGTATGTCTCCTAAAATATGTGCCGCTATACTCACGGTTGGCCTTGCAGTTGGCGCACACGAGGAACCGCTCGTGTGTATACTTTCTGTTTGCTTCGAGCCGCAGCTTGCACACGCGGCACAGATCCACCTTCTCATCATCCTTGGGCTCTTCCTTGATGGAAGATTCTGCTTGGCTGCTGCGCTTCGTTTTAGTTAGCTTCTTCCGCTGTGGGCACAGAAAGAGTTAGATGAATACATTTAAAAAAATAAAATGTGTAAAACGTACTGTACAATAAACTACCTCCGTGGTCTAGTGGTCTGAGCCAAGGGCTCCCGATCCGGAGGTCCAGGGTTCGATTTCCAGGGGGGAACACAAAGTTGATATTTGTTAATTTATCACTTTGTGAGATTTTCCCCAGTTTGGTTAGGACATTGCAGGCTGAATCACCTGATTTTCCAAAAAGAAAAAGGTTTCCGTGCTTCGGAGGACACGTTAAGCCGTCGGTCCCGGTCGCTATCTTTGATAGTGGTCGTTACACAAACCATGTCAGAGGCCTGTGGCTGTGCTATTAGGCGGTTTAGAAACTCTGACACCAGGGTTCATCGGGTCGATCGACTCGAAACCCATACGACAGAAGAAGAAGACTGTACAATGAGTTTGGGTAAAGTTATATACTGGTGAACAGAATAGTAACAATAGAGGAATAAATGACTTACCTTGGCCTGGTGACGAGTGTCTGAATCCTCGCCAGAGCTGCTGGACCAGTCAGCCTCGGACTCTGATGATGGAAGCGGCGAGGGCGGCCGCGGAGGCGCCGACAGCACCGTGTTTAAGGGGAAGTATCTGTAAAAGAAAACAGCATTACTTTAACGGCAGAAAACTGTAATACAGCATATCAAAAGACGCAGGTTCAAATCCTGTCTACAGTTGAAATTTTTGATTTGTTGTTTAACATATTTTGGAAACAGCATATCAAATCAAACTCGACGACAAACTTACTAAAGAATCATCAAGTTTATGTAATATGGCTGTGGCTGGGATAAAAAAAAAAAAGTGACCACGCGTCCTTCTCGTGGAAAAGCTTCCTAAAAAATGAACCTTCCTGTAAGGTAAGGTTGTGATGAAATGTTGGATTATACTTGGTCCATAAGCGGCAAAGCTATGGAAACATTTGGGGAATTTAATTTAGTTGACATACCTCAGTTGTTCAGGGGTATAAATCCTGAAGCTATGCTGGTACTGTCCTGACAGTAAAGCATATGGGCGGGGGTCGTCGCTTGTGTATGGTGTGTGTGTGTATGAAGATAGCTTCTTTCTTATACAGATGGGAGGAAGGAAAAAGGAATTGGGAGGAAAACTGCCTTTTTCTCCCGCTAGGTGTCGCATGGGCGACTGTACCTTGAGAACTGTCAAATTGTACCAACTTTTGTAAACAAATTGAATATTTTTAGAATATTATCAGTAAATGCCACAATGCAGTGCATTTAATTGCAAAAATAGGGGAATTCATTTGTTTTCCAAAGATTACAAATAAAGAAAACAGTGAGAGACAGTGGGAAAAAAAATTACGTATTAAAAACTTCAATGCAAGTGATGCAAGTTGAATGTGTTCAGCGCATTACAAAGAAAGTGATTATATTGAAAAAAATATCGTTTATGTTAAAAAAACTGATAAAATCGCAATACACATGTGACATTGACACGAAATAAGGTACAGTCGCCCAGAGCGCCATCTGTATTTAGCTTTTAGTTTGGCTCCTCATTGCGAGTGAAATAGAGGACTTACCTCAGTTGTTCAGGCGTATAAGTCCTGTAGCTATGCTGGTACTGTCCTGGCAGTAACGCATGAGGATATAGTCCAGCAGGTGGTCGCACGTGTATGGTAGCGCTGGTGGGCGGTGGTCGTCGTTTGTGTATGGTGTGTGTCTGCAGGTCTGCGTACGCTGGTCGTCGCAGCGCGTTCATGCGCACGTTAAACTCGCTCGCTGAGGCTATCGCCGCCGCTAGCGCCTCCTGGGAGGGGAAACACGGTTTGAGCGACAGTTTTCAAAGATTGCACAAATCAATAATGGAATTTCCTGATGGACCAAAAGATGTAACCAAGATTGATATCCAAATTACAGAAATATTTGATAAATTTAGTTTTAAATTGTGTTAAGACCTAATCTTTAAGGTCAAGTCTTATTGTTTAGTTTTAGGGTAGTTCAAAGTATTCAATATACTCATACTCTCTTGGTGCTATGCCTTTAACCTCGCTGCACCAGTTAGTTCACGATTACAACTTTCGCACCACGATGAAACCAGGGGTAAAAGTATAGCTTTATTAATTATTTATTTTATTTATTTAGGAAAACCAACAGCCAAAATAACAATATGCTTAATAGCTAGTAACAACAGAGAGCCAATAACAGGTTTTCACTGATACAAAACAATACTTTTTAGATATTTATTTAAACAAAATTGATTCAAACTTTAACCCAATTCTGTAAGATCACAAAACAAAACTAATTTCAAGATTTATATTACCTGTCTAGTCTTCTCAAGGTCGACCTTCGGCGGCTCAGGCTTGGCCTCCACCGGCTTAGCTTCCACCTTCATCTCGATCCTGTCCATCTTCTGATCCTTGTTCTCCTCTGGTTCCTCACTGGCGGCGGTGGCTTCAGCATCGCGTTGCTTGTCTCGCTGGTGCTGACGGTATTCTTCATATTTGTGAGGGTAGTCGGACAGCATGATGTCTAGGACTTCGCTGGCGTCTACTGCTGTTATGCCTAATGGGGAGAGGACAAGATGTTAGAGATGAGAGTATCTATACCCCTTTTCACATAGAATGAGCATCCTGACACATGTCAAACGCATTTTTGACAGTTATGAAGAAATCTCTTTCGCACCTGTGATGTTTGTATATTTCCTACCTTCCGTCAGGAGACTCATGCTTTCTGTAAAATACTATAAGTCTTATAGTACTATAAGTCTTATACTTGTTTGATAATTGTTTAATTTATTTATGACTATTTAAGAACTCTCCTTCCTTCCTCACCTATTTATTATTAAAAAAATATCTTACCAAGATCGCACAGAGCCTCAGTAACGAGTCCCTTGCTGAGCACATAGTCCCTCTCTTCAGCAGCCACAGCTCGCCGCTTCAGTTCCGGGTAGCGCCGCTTGAAGCTCTTCACGCCCAGGAACATGGCTACTTGCTCTTGGATCATCATTACCTGGAAGGAAACGTGTTGGTATTATCAGTCCGTCTGTCTTCTTGAGTAAGGTCTAACGCGCTCTATCGACTAAACAAAACAGCCGATCGATCGTCTGATCTCTCTTTCCCTCGTGTGAGTTTAGTCGATAGTGCACGCTGGCCCTAATCGTCAAATGGCAGAGAACCTAAGAACTGTGATAGATGGATTTTATCAAACAAAAAAGCTTGTAAAACGATATTTTGCATTATGGGGTGAGGAAAGAGCATTTTATGAAAAAGATTCCTTGGCGATTAAAAAGAATAAACACATAGAACCTGACAAAGTTTCAAGAATACAATTTGTTTGAAAAACTTTGAACCTAATAATAATAAAATAACCAACACAATACTATGACCATCTATGACGTAACTCAAAAATGTCTTCGCAAGAATGTAGGTACTTCTAGTCGTGACACCTGTAGCGGCAACAGCTCCTGTAGCATGCCGTCGCGCGATAACGAATATATCGCATCTATCTGTCAAACTCCCATACAATTTGACAGATAGATGCGATAAAATGTGTGCTAAAACGGCTATCACGGCCTTATCGCGGCCGCATGCTACGGGGGCTGCTATTTTTTACAAACAAGTTGACTGCACTTTGAAATGATAGAGCAATACTAAATTTCTCTGTGAATAGTATTACTTAATTACAATCATGAGGAAAATAATTGCCGGTAACATTGAATGAAACGTGCTAATTGCGCAGCGATTATCATTGAATATAATTAAGACTTTCATGTCGTTTGATTGCTGTGAAGTAGGTAAATTACTTTCAAATAAATTCTAACAACAATTTGTGTTTGTTAGAATTTTCGGATTACATGATTGCCAACGCGGCAAAATTAAATCTCTCATAATGAGAAAGAAAGATATTATCTCGGCAGCCAATAGATTAGAACCAATAATACCAATATAAGTTTTGAGATTTTCGCGGTTGTTCACTACAATTAGATTAGGAATTATTTTCAGTCGTGACCATGGAGCATGAAACTGCTCTGAAATATCGAGGAAACAATAAATATCATCGCGGTAAAACCATTATTAGTTTGGAAACCGAAGGGGGGTTGGATGGTGTTAAGCCTACGACATGAAACTGAAAACCACTTTCCCACAAAATAAGCCAAATAAAAATAAATCTATAATAAATTTGAAGGTAGGTTACTTTTGAGTTTTAACTCAGTAATTTTTTTTTTTGTAAATGAGTTTTCTTACCTGATGTTCAACACCAGGCGTTTCAGGCGGCGGCCACATGTACTCCTTCACATCCGCTGCCGTCCATATTTTGTTGCTGCAAAAGAAAATGTTTAAATTAGTTTTTTTTTTGTTTAGGGTGTGCTTTTAACTTAGTCTAGACCAGTGACAGAGATAGAGTAGAAAATCATTCCCTTAAAAAAAGTCCTGGCGAATGTTTTGTGGGATGGGATCTACCTCCTAGTGGTCCATCCCGGGCAACGGCAACACAGGCTAGCCTGTGAATAAGTCCGGCTGAATGATCCCAACAAAGCGGTGGTAGGCTCGGCAAGGGGCCGCCTGGCTCGCAACCACCCACTCACTGGACCCCGGCGCCAAACAGCTTGCTGTGTTCCGTCGGTGCGTGAGACTACCAGTGCCTTAACAGGCGTTTTCTGGGTTAGCTCGCTCCATCGTCCACGGTCATCGCTGACCTTTGTGTCTAGAGTCAAGAGCTAACACATTCCAAGTAAAAAAAAAAAAAGTTGTTCAGTTTCGTTGACTGAGCAACCCCTATCAGTTTGCGGCAAGCTGTCCCTTACACCAGGTATAATTTGGTCAAATTGTACTCGGGGCCTTTGGAGTTTGGATTTTAATAACACTTCTTAACCGAACAATTAATAAGCCAATTTGCCCGTCGCGTAGTTTAACGCAGCATATTATGTGGGATAGTTCAGCCAGATTTATCCACACGAAGCCTGAAGGGCTCAGGGACGATAAAAATTTTTTTTTTTGGCTTGGTTCCTTATTTTTGGATTTTATTTTTGTATTGGATTTGGATATGTACCTGTCGAATAAATCAGCGAACTTCGACTTCTTCATTCGGCTGCTGTCGTTGGTTGAACTCATTACAGAGCTCTGAGAGTCTTCGTCAATAAAATGCACAGATCTGAAAACAAATGTTTTGTAACCAAAAACAATTCATTCTGATAAGAATAGTCTAGTGACTAGACTAGACAGTCAGTCAAGAAGAAGTAGGCCTTTCTTAGGGTATCTAAGGCCAAACAAAGCATGAATGGATTGAATAAAAGGAGACATGGATTGAAAGGGGATTTGGCGGTTGATCTTCTTCTTAGCGAGTGGATTTTCGAGTCGAACAACGACCCGATAAACCCTGGTGTCAGAGTTTTTCAAACCGCCGCACAGGTATAGGCCTCTGACATGGTTTCAGTAACGATCACTATCAAAGACAGCGACCGGGCCCGACGGCTTAACGTGCCCTCCGAAGCACGGAAAATCAGGTTATTCAGCCTGCAATGTCCTAACCAAACTGGGGAAAACCTCACAAAGTGATAAATTGTCAAATATCAACTTTGTGTCGTCGTCTATAAACAGCTATAACGAATATGTATTGTGACCTTTACTGTGTGACTTACTTGGCGGGAGTAGCGTTATCGTCCATCATACACGTCTCCTCTTCGAAGAGCTGCACCGTGGTGGTGGCTGGCCCGCACACCCGCCCGTATATGCCCATCGTTTCCTGTAACAATAGATCATCGCGTTATAGTACTTGTAGTTTCAGTTTGGTTAGGACAATAAAAAAATATAATTCGCATTTTTTTTAAAATGCTGGACTGGGGGTGATAGAAAAACATAGAATGTGCCAGCTGCAGCTCCTCCCGGGCATGCTGTAAAAACCAAGTAAGGGATTCCAGGGTTTCAGTATTGTAATTTAGGCGACGACGGGCTGAGAAACTGAGTGATACACATTTCAATCTAAAATTTGTTTTTACTGCGCGTTTTATAAGCTCTACCTACTCCATAGGGGATGAAGGCCGACTTTAAGTAGTATAGTTTCAGCTTCAGGTGGGCAACAAAAAGTCATAAAAAAAATGTAAATTCGGCATAGTTAGATGAAATGTTTATTTAAATGCAAATTTGGCGTGGTTTGGCTTGCACCCGGCTCTCAGATTTACGAAAATTTGTTGTTTGTCGAAATTACGAAATTTCTTCTCTTTATTCATAGACAAATTGTCTGCACTATCAAATTGTCTACCAGAGCGAGCATACACTATTTTTTTATTTGTTTTGAACGGAGTGCAACGGATAGATAAATTCTAAGCTAAAGTTTCGTAAAGATTTTCGTCAGCGTAAAGACTTTAATGACAATGTCAACGTCCTTACCTTCATATACTGCGCGCCCCGCCCACCTCCTCGACCACGCCCCCTTCCTGACCGCGGCGTGCGCACAGGCGTCTGCCCCCTCCCCCCGCCTCGCTTCCCCCGCCCGCCGCGACCACCCCGTCCCGGCGTCTCCTGCGCCTTATTAGCCAGTGCTTCTTCCAGCTTCGGCATGATGTTTAACACCACTTTCGGCTCCGAATCGAACCGCAAATCACTCATCGACGTCGAAGTTGACGAACTCCTTCGCCTACTCGACAGCGGAGTCGACGGCAGCTTATCTAGAGCTTCCGTCATCCGTGGTAGCTTGATTCGCGAGCTCATCGGGTCGATTTCTTCGACGGGTTTCTCGTCGATGTAGAATTTGTTGGAAGTGTCGACGACGGGTTCTTCTCGGGGCGGCGGGTCGGCTCGTCTGGCACCCCGCCCGCGGCCCCGCCCTCGTGGCTTGGCGAGAATTGTTGGCGTTGGACGGTCCCTGAAAGTACATACAATTTGTCGTCAAAGAAAAGTTTCAGCAGCCGGTATTGGTAACTTTAGAAATATGAGTAGAATCTTACCGTGATAACCTGAGCGATCGCTGTGGACGCTCTTCAAGTGCCGGCACTGGTAGAACGACAGGCGCCTGCTTGGCGGGTTCCGACAGCGGCAGCTTCCGCGGTCGACCACGCTTCTTCGGCTGCGGAGTCGTCAGCGGCACCGGACTGGGACTCGGCTCCTCGGCGGGCTTTTCTGCCACTTCTAGCGGGTCCTGCGACAGCTCATCCGCCGGGGCGGTCAAATCCCGCGACTCTGAATTGTCGTTGATTACTATTGTCGTCATGTCATTGTCTATCGGCACGACCACCTCAACGACATCCGAGCTACCTGTGGACGTGTTCGACTCGAGTTCTGGCGTTATCGATATGCTTTCTGTCCTCTTGATTTCGTTAAAAGCCAGAGCTTGTGCTTGCTTCACATGAAGATTTGACAGAATGTTAGCTAGCTTGGAGTTGCCATTCTTAGAGCAATTTTCGTTGTTCAACAGGGAATGGTTGACGGTTTTCTGGGGCGTCTGTTTTGTATCTAAGCTAGGTTTGGGCGGCGATACCGAGGCAGCTTTTGCGGGTATGGTAGTAATGGTTAGCGATTTATTTGACAGCAACTGGCCAAGCTTCAACCTTTTCGACTCCAGCATTGAAAGCTCAGGTTCCTTATTTTGCACGGGACTTGTTTCGGTCGAAGGCGGCCGCTTTCCTGCATTTTTCTTTGCAATAGGAGTTTTTTCTTCTACTATTCTAGAGCTTCGTAACCTCTTGCCCACATGCACCTCAGGGGTTTCCGGTAAAGGTTTCTTTCTGCTATTTACAACTCTTTTCTGGCTTTGTTTCTCATTTACGTTTTGTTGAGTATTCTCGGTGACGGCATTTTGCTGTGGAGTACTTGGTCTCTCTTCAGTTATAATTTTTGCTGAAGCGCCATGATCAGTCTTATTTATTTTCAATATAATTCTAGGTGAATCCTGCCCAGAGCTTTGATTCGTGAGTTTATCTGATATACTGATTTCTAAAGGCTCTGTGACCTTCTCAGCTAAATCTTTACAGACAGTTTCTGGAGAAGACTGTTTAGATGTCACTTTTTCAGAAGCACAAACATCATTTACTTCATTTTGTCTGAGATCCTTATTTTCCTCATTTACATGTAGTTCAGATTTAGCTTTGAGTGTATCCTGTTGGTCAGAGTTCAAAGCTTCTTTTAGTGAAGTTATTTCTGTTTGAAGGGCTGGCGTATGGTTTACGCTAATCGCGCTGTCTTCCAGTCTCTTATCCAATCCATCCTTTTTAGTTTCTAATAACTTTTTTAATAAAGTGCAATTTTGATGAGCACTTTGCTTACTTTGAGATTGGTTAACTTTAAATTTTGCAGAGGAAACATCTGCATTTTCGTTAGGTTTACTTGCTTCTGTAATATTTCCAGAACTTGAATGTAGTTCAAGTTTTTCTTCCGCAGTTTTAGATTTCTCAGCATGTTTATTTAATTTTGTTTCTTCATGTAAATCAGGTACACAATTTTGTTTTGGTAATTCATTTTGATGTGACTGTGAACTGCTTTGTTTGCAATTAACAACCACTGAAGCAGTATCTGCAGAGGATCCTTTAGTTTTGTCCAAAATCTGGCTCCACAACGGGTTTTATATTCAGTTTGGTTACTTTGGGCACATTTCCTTCTACATTATTTACCAAATGCTTGTGCTCATCAATACTGTTTAATTTCTTACTATCAGATATAACACAATCATTGGTAGTATCAGCAACATTTTTGATATTGATCTTCATAAGTAATGGAGGATTTTTAACAGTTAAATCTTCACCCTCATTTTTTCAATTTTTGTTGTTCTACTTCATCCGGGTTGACCACAGGTTTTATATTCAACTTAGTGATTCTTTTAGGGGACGATGGTGACTTACTTTCATCAGGTTTAACTAAAGGTTAATGTTCAATTTCGTCACTACAGGGAAACTCTCTTCATTAGACACATTTGCTTTTGTTGAGTCCTGTTCTTGTTCATTTGGTTTTACAATTGGTTTGATATTGAGTTTGGTGACAACAGGTATGTGGTCAGCATTATCATCACTCGAATTTCCTGTCTCTGATGACTGGTTCTCAGAATCTTTTGACGTGTCTTCATCGACAGGCTTAACAATTAGGCTTAATATTAAGTTTCATAACAACAGGTATACTATCTTCTGCATCAGCATTCATTACATCACAGTCTTTTTCTTCTGAAGATTTTTCCTCAGGATTTCTCAGCGGGTTTTATATTTAACTTTGTAACTTTAGGTACATCTTCTATGCTAGATTCAACTTGATTACTTTTAGGCTTTAAAATAGGTTTAATATTTAATTTTGATACTAC
Source organism: Scrobipalpa atriplicella (assembly GCA_029255725.1). Classification (NCBI taxonomy): domain Eukaryota; kingdom Metazoa; phylum Arthropoda; class Insecta; order Lepidoptera; family Gelechiidae; genus Scrobipalpa; species Scrobipalpa atriplicella. The sequence continues at coordinate 4,868 of JARACY010004143.1, read as the reverse complement.
AGGAACTTTTTCTCATACTTTCAGAAGCACCACTTTCTGCAGGTTTCAATATAGGCTTGATATTTAATTTTGAAACAACAGGAATATTTTCAGTAGGTTGTGCTAATTCATTAGTTTCTGTAGGTTTTATGATAGGCTTAATGTTCAATTTCGAAAACAACTGGAATTTGACCCTCTGAATCTTCTGAAGTTTCTCCAGAATCAGTAGGTTTGATAATAGGCTTTATATGTAGTTTTGATACTACAGGTACTCTGTCTTCCAAATTATCATTTCACATTCTAAAGGTTTCATGATAGGCTTAATATTTAGTTTGGATAACAACAGAGATGTGTTCAGGTCTATCACACAAAACTGCTGACTTTCTTCGGCGTTTCTTGAAGCTGACTCAGCATCAGTTTTCACAACAGGTTTTATTGTTATTTTAGGTATGTGAGCATTTTCTTTCACTTCGGCATTAGATAATGATCTGCTGTTATCTTCATTTTAGGGATTGGAGGGTTCTCAGTGGACCTCACTAGAGCTACTGTCAGGTGGTCGGATTGGCTTTATTGTCAGTTTAGGACTAAGTGGCTGTCCTTCAGACTTGCAAACAGTTTTAATTGTAAGTTTGGGAATTTTTTCTGGTTGTTTTTCTTCAGGCTGGCTAATAATTAATTTTAGCTTTGATTTTGATTCATGGTCTTCATTTTCACATTGCTGAAGGCCTTTTATTAAAAGTTTGGGTGCATTTTGCTCTGTGTAAAACTTTCCTGCACTTTCTGTGCCAGGCTTTCCAACTTTTATGGTAACTTTTGGAACAACTCCAGGCCCCTGATCTGAATTAGAAGCTGGATCAGACATACTATTACTCTCGTCATTTTCAGAACTTTCAGATTCTGATATTTCACTACTGCTGGATTTTCTGTGAATATCATTGACTTTTTCTGCGGGCTTTGGAATAGGCTTTATATTTAATTTCGTTATGCTTGGCTTTTGATCATTTACATCCCTCTTGGAGTTATCTTTTACAGGTGTTGGGCCTCCCACTGAGTCATTACCTGACCAATTAGACAATTCAGCTCAGGAAGACACTACAGAAAGCAACTTATTACCTGTGAAGTTGATACTAGGCCAGTGACACAAGAAAGCTCTACCAATATCAAGCTCGCTGTATCAAGAAGTTGCACCAGTAAGTGACACCTCTGAAACTGTGTCTGTAGTTGCGGATGTGTGTGAACCTTGTCCAGAAGTGTTACCAACAGATGAGAACAATTAAAAGTGTGCCTAAAGAGACTGATAGTACAGAGCAAGTCCTAGCTCCATCTCCTATTGTGGTGCATTCAGACAATACTAGCACAATTGAGACTGCCCTGAGGTTCCCAACGAAATTTTGCCCCAGAGCTCATCACAGCTCACGAGGCATACAGAATCACCACAAGCAAGTTCATCGGTGACTAGTAATGATGCAGCAGAAACAACTTCTGAGGAAGCTGCTATACAGTCAAAACCTGAAGAACCCAGCAATTTATCCCCAAGTGTTCCAAGCAGCAGTGTATCAGAACCTGTACAAATACCAAGTGTACCAAGCAGCAGTGTAACGGAACCTGTACAAATTAGTATCAGACTCTAGTGAGAATCAAATATGTGAACGGACAATAAAGTGTGTGACATCCAGTGATAATAGGGACATGTAACTGTTGAAAGTGCAGAGTCCACGAGTGAGAGTTTGCTGTAGTAGTGTAAGGCAAGGCCGATCATCGCCAGGGGAGCCGGTGACGCGGTCCCCACTGCGGCGGCGGCTAGTAAGACCCTGCCCCCAGCGACCGCCGGCCTGATTCCACAGTATCTTCCTCCGTGGACTCACCCTAACATCCATGTTGATACCACAGAACAAACAACCAGTGAAAGTGTTACAAAAAGACGTTTCTAGTGTCATCGGACGCTGTAACCTCTGTATATTGTAATATTAAGCCTGAAGAGATTAGAGTAAGTGAAATTAGTGTCTGCAAAGCAGAAACATCTATGAGTCCTCCTAAGAGAATTAAATTGGTAAGACAAAAAAGTACTGCTTCTGTACCTCGAGAGACAGTGCCCCATTAGTATCAATTTCTGGAGAAAGTGAACAATGCCAATCAACGTCCTCGGAATGTACCCCTACACCACAAAATACAGCTTCCTCAAGCAGTAGTGGTAGCCAAATTGCACAACGGGAAGATATTGCTCCACATTTAAGTAATGAATGTGCAACAAGCGATGCAATTCCTCATTTACAAGAAACATCAAGTATAAATTCTGATACAGACATCCCCAGAACAGGAAATTAATCTACAGAACAGTGATAGCTTATCACAACCCATGCCTTGGTAGAAAATCAAGAAGCAAGTAAAGATGATCAAGAGAAAAGGGTTCCACCAATCAAACTGAATTTAAGTGGATCAATAGAGACTGCCACTTTGGATTCCAAACCAGAGAAACTAGAACAGGATGTTGCTGGGAGTAGTACTGATTTGCAGGATACACCTGATTATGCAAAACAGGTACCTAAATTAACTATAAAATTAAGCAGTAAACAATCAGAGGAAGCAAAATCTCCCATACCTAAATTAACCATAAAACCCATTAGACCTGTAAAAGATAACTCCAAGAGGGATGTAAATGATCAAAAGCCAAGCATAACGAAATTAAATATAAAGCCTATTCCAAAGCCCGCAGAAAAAGTCAATGATATTCACAGAAAATCCAGCAGTAGTGAAATATCAGAATCTGAAAGTTCTGAAAATGACGAGAGTAATAGTATGTCTGATCCAGCTTCTAATTCAGATCAGGGGCCTGGAGTTGTTCCAAAAGTTACCATAAAAGTTGGAAAGCCTGGCACAGAAAGTGCAGGAAAGTTTTACACAGAGCAAAATGCACCCAAACTTTTTAATAAAAGGCCTTCAGCAATGTGAAAATGAAGACCATGGAATCAAAATCAAAGCTAAAATTAATTATTAGCCAGCCTGAAGAAAAACAACCAGAAAAAATTCCCAAACTTACAATTAAAACTGTTTGCAAGTCTGAAGGACAGCCACTTAGTCCTAAACTGACAATAAAGCCAATCCGACCACCTGACAGTAGCTCTAGTGAGTCCACTGAGAACCCCTCCAATCCCTAAAATGAAGATAACAGCAGAATCATTATCTAATGCCGAAGTGAAAGAAAATGCTCACATACCTAAAATAACAATAAAACCTGTTGTGAAAACTGATGCTGAGTCAGCTTCAAGAACGCCGAAAAAGTCAGCAGTTTTGTGTGATAGCCCTGAACACGATTCCTGTTGTATCCAAACTAAATATTAAGCCTATCATGAAACCTTTAGAATGTGAATGAATAATTTGGAAGACAGAGTACCTGTAGTATCAAAACTACATATAAAGCCTATTATCAAACCTACTGATTCTGGAGAAACTTCAGAAGATTCAGAGGGTCAAATTCCAGTTGTTTCGAAATTGAACATTAAGCCTATCATAAAACCTACAGAAACTAATGAATTAGCACAACCTACTGAAACTATTCCTGTTGTTTCAAAATTAAATATCAAGCCTATATTGAAACCTGCAGAAAGTGGTGCTTCTGAAAGTATTGATGAAAAAGTTCCTGTAGTATCAAAATTAAATATTAAACCTATTTTAAAGCCTAAAAGTAATCAAGTTGAATCTAGCATAGAAGATGTACCTAAAGTTACAAAGTTAAATATAAACCCCTGAAGAAATCCTGAGGAAAAATCTTCAGAAGAAAAAGACTGTGATGTAATGAATGCTGATGCAGAAGATAGTATACCTGTTGTTATGAAACTTAATATTAAGCCTATTGTTAAGCCTGTCGATGAAGACACGTCAAAAGATTCTGAGAACCCAGTCATCAGAGACAGGAAATTCGAGTGATGATAATGCTGACCACATACCTGTTGTCACCAAACTCAATATCAAACCAATTGTAAAACCAAATGAACAAGAACAGGACTCAACAAAAGCAAATTGTGTCTAATGAAGAGAGTTTCCCTGTAGTGACGAAATTGAACATTAAACCTTTAGTTAAACTGATGAAAGTAAGTCACCATCGTCCCCTAAAAGAATCACTAAGTTGAATATAAAACCTGTGGTCAACCCGGATGAAGTAGAACAACAAAAATTGAAAAATGAGGGTGAAGATTTAACTGTTAAAAATCCTCCATTACTTATGAAGATCAATATCAAAAATGTTGCTGATACTACCAATGATTGTGTTATATCTGATAGTAAGAAATTAAACAGTATTGATGAGCACAAGCATTTGGTAAATAATGTAGAAGGAAATGTGCCCAAAGTAAACCAAACTGAATATAAAACCCGTTGTGGAGCCAGATTTGGACAAAACTAAAGGATCCTCTGCAGATACTGCTTCAGTGGTTGTCTAATTGCAACAAAGCAGTTCACAGTCACATCAAAATGAATTACCAAAACAAAATTGTGTACCTGATTTACATGAAGAAACAAAATTAAATAAACATGCTGAGAAATCTAAAACTGCGGAAGAAAAACTTGAACTACATTCAAGTTCTGGAAATATTACAGAAGCAAGTAAACCTAACGAAAATGCAGATGTTTCCTCTGCAAAATTTAAAGTTAACCAATCTCAAAGTAAGCAAAGTGCTCATCAAAATATGCACTTTATTAAAAAAGTTATTAGAAACTAAAAAGGATGGATTGGATAAGAGACTGGAAGACAGCGCGATTAGCGTAAACCATACGCCAGCCCTTCAAACAGAAATAACTTCACTAAAGAAGCTTTGAACTCTGACCAACAGGATACACTCAAAGCTAAATCTGAACTACATGTAAATGAGGAAAATAAGGATCTCAGACAAAAT